>ML245025.1:923-12740 GCA_005239495.1 Nicotiana undulata
GGGGGGGGGGGGGGGGGTTGCATGGTATTTTGCATCTATTAAATACTCCACATTTCAAGTATTTTAGTTCTACTATTTTGAGTTTGAGAAGAGTGGTGGTTAAGAAGTCTTATGTTCTTATTGTAAAATGTTAACCACAAAGTAGGGAGTAAGAAGGGGAACAATTTCGCAGCCCTAGCCCTGATGGTTGAGGTATGGTGGTCCTTGTTGGGGGCTGCTATTCCTGCCATTGTAGCTGGTCAAGCTTACAGAATTAGGAGAAATCATGCCGAGGAGCAGAGAATCAAGAGTGCAAGGGGCAGGGAAAAGAGCACTGATGATATATTCGTGTGCGAGAGAGTCTGTACATCAAAGAGAATGTTGAAGAAGGTGGGCGCATTTTCCAAGGATCCAATCCCCGACACTTGTGTTACCGTATGTGGCGTATCAGAACTTGATGCTTGCTCTGATGCCTGTGCTCGCACTGTCTGTGTTAACCAGCATCAAGTCCCAAACTGGAATGACGTCTGCCTCAGGAGATGTCAAAGTGAATGCCTCAAACTTTCCTCTTCTTTCTCTTCATAATAGTGTACCTGCTTCTACATCATGATTTCTTTGCCAAACTTGTTAAAGCACCATTCTCAAGCTTGACGGTCAAACGGTATGCTTTCATTTTTGCATGTCTTCTTAACTTTGTTACAACTCATCTCACTTTTAGATCAATGGTTTGTCAGCTTGTACCTAGAGTTCAGATATAGCCAGTTATGGTGTTATTTTGATGGACTTTCCGCCATTGTAATATCAAAGTGTTGATGTAGTTTATTTCTGGTTTTCTCGATATCAAATTGGAGCAGTTGTTTAACTTTAATACAAGAGAAACCATAGGTGCAAAATGAACACCACCTCTTTGGAGTTCCGAAAGGATTCTGGGATGTTTGGATTAGGATATAGGTTATTGGGACTGGGGAAGACGGATGGATTATAGAGCTAGGGTAGGGGCAAATCGAAGGCCCATCGGGATTGGGCATGGACGAGCCTCGACTGGGCCAACATTGATGAAAAAAGAAAAACTTCCCCCATCGCGTCTCCTCGCCAAGAGCACCCCGATGACGACAGTGGAAGCAGCCCGTTTGCTGTGGCGGGGCAGCTTTTTTATTTCACAATAAGATCTGGATGATTATCCCTACCTTAGGTAGCTTACGAGTTTACGTCCATCCCTGGTCGGGTATAGGTCCTCCAGGGGCGAACAAGAGCTCGTTGAACCGTCATTCTTTACTTCCGGGGTCAATCAATTGGTAGTCCTCCAATTTCTTCTCGAAAGCCTGTTTATAAGAATTAGCTTATGCCACTCGTATTGCCCCGTATTGACAAAAGAGGCTTGGATTGGAGATTCTTGTGTAAACATTCAAGTTGACAATCGGCTTTCTAGACAACCATTGGACTCTGAAACCAAACCAATGATTTCGCTGGATCTAAGAATAACGTAGCATAGAAAACCGAACTCACCAAGGATGGCGAATGGGCAATACGTAGAGGTTGCTCAACTTCCTATGAGTTGTTTTATAGCGGTACGATTACGATGCTTGCTTCATAATTCAATAAGCAAAGTCCAATCAGTTATCCCTAATTCTTGTGAACTTTTACAGTAATCAAAATTGAATTGTAGACAAATTGACAAACTTATGATGCTATAAAAGATCTAGAAAGAAAAAAAGATATTACACTAGAGAAGTGAAAGGAGGAAAAGCTAGATTTTTCTCTGTTTTCTTGGTTGGTACATAAAATTTTTAGAGCTCATCATGTCCAGAAGAGGCAGTATTCTTTATTTTCTCAGCTGTTTTCTGACCTCCAGATACAGTATCCTTCACTTTCTCAGCTGTTTTCTGCACTTTCTGCTCCATCATCTCAGCAGCCGATTTCGCGGTTTCTTCTACTGTCTCTTTGCTCTTTTCAAAACTCTTCTGAGTAGCCTCCTTCATCCTCTCTCCAGCACCTCCATTAGCCTTGCCATCATCCCTGCTCCTAAAACTGTCCATTTTTTATTTCAAAAAAATTAACTCTCAACTCATTTTCAAAAATGTCGTACTATGGATAACAAAAAGAACAAGAAAAAGAGAACAACCCCATCAAGGTAGAGTTAGAAGAGGTGGATTCAAAATTTGAACTCTATCAATTCATCCTTTAAGATTTTTAGTGTTGAACCTATTGTATTTTTAAAATTGTGGGATCAGACTTACTATTTGTTGCACTTTTTGTGAGTTTTTACGCATAAATTTATATACCGTATCGAAAGTACAAGGTTCAAAGTCTCTCTTCTGCATTTGACCTGAGATTGGGAGTTGATCTCGTGGTGGAAGGAGTATTGATACATTCCATCAAGAGAAAGGAGGCAGACTGGTAAGAAGGCCGGCCACATAGTGGGGCGAACCAGATGAACCCGACACTATATGACTGATGTACATGACTAGTGAACCAATCTTGAGAGTAAAGCATGATGCATTCTTCCTAAACATTAGGTTCACCAACTACTATGATAATCGTCCAATTGTACTCTATTGATTTCCCTAAACTTGTTGCATAAAATGATCAATAACGTTCACAAACCTATTGGTCCTGCAAAATATAGAGAACTACCACGTACTATAAAAGAACAACTAAAAAAGGGGAGTTCGGTGTACAAAGTATCCCGTATTCATAAAAGGTCCGGGGAACGACCACACTCCAATGGGTGTAACGTAGGCAGCTTATACTAATGCAAGCATCAGTGGCTGATCTCAAACTCATGACCTATAGGTCATACGGAGACAACTTTACCGTTGCTCCAAAGCAACCACAAAAGAACAACTAAATCATTCAAATAATACCAAAGAAAAGAAAGAAAGAGGAATGGAGAATAGAACATACTCTACATTTGGAGGAAAATACTTAAGCTGGAGTTGATTGATATAAGACTTAACCATATCCCAAGAACGCCAAGAAGATGTAACCAACATAGAATAGGCTTCTTCTAGCATTTGTGTGGGAGATTTATCTTTTTCTTTGTCTTTGACATTGTTCTGATAATGAGCAGCATCACTAGCTGTGTGAATAATTCCAAAGGAAAATATGATAAGACAAAAAAGTATAACTACACTTAGTTTTCTAAAAAATTCCATGTTTTTTTTTAATTGTTTCCCTAAAAACTTTTGAAGGTGAAGTGGTTATTGTGTTAATGGAGATATTGAGTTTTTGTAGGTAATTAGGTGTGTGGAAGTAATGGAGATTCTACAAGAAAGGAAAATGAGAGGTTCAAGCATGGATTAGTACTCACGTTCGCACATTTGTCAATAGTTCCCAAACGAGAAAGAGTAGCAAAAATAGCACACAGTTTTTCATTCTACTTATTCTACACATGTTTTGCAAAAAATTAAGAGAAATGTTATTTTTAGCCGTTCTAAAAAATATAGCTTTTTTTGTTGTTGTATATATGTGAATTATATACATATTTTATAAATATATTGACTAACGAATGCAATTAGTTTTGACCGACTGACCACTTTTGTATTTTGCCCTTAAATTAAGAGTTAATACCCTCAAACCCGCCTAAACTATACGGTCTTTGTCAGTTACTTACCTAAATTATCGACTGTCCCCAAAATCTTCCTGAACTATATCTAATAAAATCCCCCGTCATTTATGTGGCATATTGTGTGAAATAAGTCGCCTAAGAGCGCGTGAAGGGCGACAATAACCATTAAAATGTGCCGACCTGACAGCAACTAACGGCTATATCCCATCTTTTTAAGAAACTCATATTTTCTCCTCCTTTTCTTTATATTACACATTTCTTCTCAAAATTTTCACCTTTATTCTCCATTTCTTCGCCTTTCTTTTCGATTTCTTCGTCTTAATCCATTTGAAATTCTCTCTCTGTTGATTGAGTTTATTTTTTATCGTTCTCATTTTATCCAATCCTTCGTTGTTACAAAATTTATTTGAAAAAAGAACACCCTAAGCAAGAAATTCCACTAAATAGTTAAGATTAGAGGGAATACAAGATAAAGTAACTTTTCAGCCTCATCTGCTCTCAATTACACAGAAAATGGTTCCAAAGTGAAAATTTGGAACACGAAATGCAAAAACTCCCAACTAAAGTAACCATTTTTCCAGTTCTTGATCAAATAGCAAAACCTCTACCCTAAATAAATTAAGCACTTTTCAATTTTCTGTGTGATGTTGCTTTTTTCAATACAAACCCAGAAAAAAACACAATTTTTAGATTTTAAAAAAATAGAAGAATTGATTGAACTGAAAATGAAGCAAATTTAAAGGAAAAGCAACCATATTTATAGTTGTTGATCAAACAACAAAAGCTCTGTCTTATAAAAGTTAGGAACTTTTTCAATTATATGTCATATGCTGTTCCATTTCAAAAATAGGACCTGCATTAACTTCTTTTCGATGAATTAAATAAAAAATTCCTTTTATGTTAAATATTTATATAAGGTATTTAATTTGGTTGAATTCTTCCTTAAAACGAGGATGAGCGAAAGGTATGCTTTATTTAAGTGATGTTCGGGTCAGCTTACGCTCATCTGCTATTTCGGCATGTATTTGTTGCCTTTCACTAATACAGGTATCGGAAAACTCTATCCATCAAAACTCAGATAAAGAAAAAAAATCACCTAATTAATTAAGCCACATTCCTTGGGTGCCCAATGATATGCTTTTCTGTTAGGATCATTGTCAAGTTAAGACTCAGATTTCTAGGTGACCCATCTAGCTAGCCTAATTATCAACAAAATCTAACTTAATCTTGAGCATTAATTAGCACAAGTATTATATTAAATATTAGGACATGAGTAGAGATGTTATTCTATAAGTTTAGTCTGGTTCCTAACGTAACAAATTCCCAACTAATATTTGGAATGTGAATCATCTCCTTATCTATAATAACAATAAAATTACACCTTTTCACCTATAAAAGTTTAGTTGATTTGGTATTTCTACTGTTAATTAGTATATGATATGGAAAATCAATGAAACCTTCAACTGTACAAAATCAAGAGGTAATTGACCAGATGTTGTTAAAGATTTAGCCAAAATAATCTTGGTCACATGATACATGAACCTAGGGATTTTGATTTGCAGTTTAAGGTCTAACTCCAGAATATTGCAGTTTATTAAATACACCTTTTTGTATAAATAAGCTTCACATATCGATTACAAGTAATTACTAAGAATTTATCTCTATTAGAGGGTTTATATGTAATATAAGAGTTCTTTGAGGTGAAATCTTATTGTTGGAAATATGTAATGATGGGTAATTTGCACTTGCTCTCCTCCAAGTCTATTTTTGACTAAGTTTCATGTTTCTTTGTTAAGTAGAAAGTTGCCTATATTTGTAATTATTATTCTGAAAAAATGCTAACAAAGAAAGGATTTAACATTTTTATTAAGCCTCAAAACTTCATGGCATTTCTAGGTAATGGAATCTATTACAAGTTCATCTTTTTAATTCATTTGTAATTAACTCAAGCAAAATGAGTTGTTAATACCTCTCACGACTTAAAATCCCAACCAACGAGATCGTGATAGCACCCTTGCTAGGCAAGACAACACTTACCGTACGTAAATAAAAAAGAGAGACTAACATATAACAACTTAATAAATGTATAATAGGAGAAAAACTCTAAACACAATGATAATGCAAAGCGAGCAACCCGATCCTTTTCATAACATTGTTACAGCAGCAACCTGATCCAACAAATCAATTCATGTAAAATCATCCAACAACACATCCAAATGTAGCGAGAACCATAACAAAATATCGATAGAATAGATAAGCCTATCTCGTTAAAGAAAGACACACACCGACAAGAATACTAGGAAATTAGATAGCCGAAAACTAGTATCACGCCTTTATCTTGATGAAGTCTCAAACAAGGTCAACAACACGCAAACGATCAAATAGCCACACAACTCAATACCACATAGAAGAACGAAGTATAAAACGAGTAAAGGCATGCAACAAGTTAGCAAGTAACAAGTAAAGTCATGTAACATGTAAATGCATATAGCAAGTAAAAGCATGCATCAAGTAAGAGCATGTAGCAGGTAAATGCATGAATCAAGTAAAAATATTTAGCGAGTAAAAGCATGAAATAAGAAAAGGCATTTAGCAGATAAAAATATGAAATAAGTAAAGACATGAATAAACTGGTCCCACCAGCATACTTCAGCTCATGGCAATGCATGTGCATTCGCCACCTTGTATATATGCGGTCCCCAACACATAGAACATATAGAAATTAGACAAATAACTCCTAATTCCTTCAAATTAAGGTTAACCACATTACTTACCTCTTTCCGGAACCAAATCAACAATCCAACATAACTTTCTCTTTAGAACAAGCCTTCAAACCACCCGAATCTAGTCAAATATTGCACAAATAAGTTAAAACAAGCTTTTGAAAGTATCCTATATAAAAAGGTTCGACTGTTATCGCATTTAAAAAAGTCTACAAAAAATCCACTTGAGCCCACATGGTCGAAATCCCTAATTAAGATCAATTCTATTTATCCATTATCATCCGAGTCAATTCTATTTATCCATTATCATCCGAGTCCAAATATGTGATTTGTATCAAGATTGGACCTTAAATCGAGGTCGAAATCCCTAAAATTAGCCCTCATAAGTTTTTTCTCAAAACCTCAATTTTTACTCTTTCAAATACTAGATTTAGGGATAAAAATCTATGGGTATTCATGAAAATATATCAAAAATAGGTAAAACTTACCAACCAATAAAGTTGGGATGAAAATCTCTTCAAAAATCTCCTCAATCCGTGACCTAGGTCTCAAAAATGATTAAAAAATGGCTAAATCCCGATTTTCAGCACTATTTATACCTGGGCGAACTTTGTTCTTTGTGTTCGTGAAGGGACTCCCCCGTATGCGTAGGCCAGTGGTCAGTGACCACCGCGTTTGTGTCACGACCCAAACTACCATGTCGTGATGACGCCTATCGTGGTACTAGGCTAGCCGACTCATTGCCAAAAATGACACAATATTTCATTTTAAGATAACTTTCAAGCTATTTAACAATAAAACTTTATAAGAAATTCAAACCAAACAAAAATGCGAGAAAAGCCCAACATCGGGTGTCACTAGTCATGAGAAAACTACAACAACTGTCATGCTGAGACTAACACAGTCTGGAAAGTAACTAAAACAACTACATGAAGATAGGAGGGAGAAGAGCAGGGCTGCGATCGCCAGGCAGCTACCTTGCTAACTCCGGTGGATCTACGACAGCAAAATAAACACTCGCTACCACGTCCAGAAACACCTGGATCTGCACATAAGGTGCACGGAGTAACGTGAGTACGCCAACTCAGTAAGTAACAACAGTAAATAAAGACTGAGCAGTAGTAATGAACAGTAAAACATATAAAGTCCATATCATGAAATCTCAATAAAATACAACATGCTTTAAAAATTAGGGGTTTGAATCAAATCATCTCGTTTAAACCCAGTTCCAGTAAAAATCATTTAAAGATATTTTTCAACAGTTTCAAACAGAGGTTCAATGCAAAAGTGAGCAAAATGGTGAAATCATAAACAGCTTCTCGGGCAAAACATCATTCATATACAGCTCCTCGGGAAAACCTCAAAATCACTCGTATACAGCCCCTCGGGCATACCTCACAATCACACGTAAACAGTCCCTCGAGCATACCTCACCATCACTCATGCCTCCCAGTCACTCAGCACTCGGCACTCACACTAGGTAGGTACCTGCGCTCACTGGGAGTGTGTATAGACTCCGAAGGGGCTCCTTCAGCCCAAGCACTGTATCAAGCCAAATCATGGCATAAATCAATGAGGCCCTCGTCCTATATCAAAACATGATGCGGCGTGCATCCCGATCCCATAAATATCCTCACAAATCAGGCCATCGGCCTCACTCAGTCATTTAGTAAAAATAGGGTACTCAACCCAAAACAACATTTATATGCATCAATACAGAGTAATAAAGACTGAGTTATGCGGTAAATAAGTATAACCATGATTGAGTATAGATTTTCAATTGAAAACAGTGAGAGGATAGTAAGAAAAGGCCCCTAAGGGTCCAAGCAGCACTGGCACAAGGCCTAAACATGGCATTCAACCCAATTTACAGAAATTCTTTTGAAAACACACAAGTATCATATAGTTTCAACCAAATATGTAACTTTACAGTTGTCACGGGACGGACCAAGTCGCAATCCCCAACAGTTCATGCCCACATGCCCGTCACCTAGCATGTGCGTCACCTCAAATAGTAAAATGATACGAAATCCAGAGTTTCATACCCTCAGGACTAGATTTACAATCGTTACTTACCTCAAATCTCTACCCCGCGATGCTCTTGACTCTCGACTCGGCCTCCAAATGCTCTGAATCTATTCGCAATCAATACAATACCATCAATATACGCTAATGGAATGAATTGCGCAAGAAAAACTATCAAATTAGACCAAAATCCCAAAATCACTCAAACCTAGCCCCTAGGCTCATGTCTCGAAATCCGACAAAATAAAACTAGAAAGCCTATTCACTGACGAGTCCAACCATACCAAATTTATCAAAATCCGAACTCATTTGGTCCCTCAAATTCCCAAATTAAACTCTCCAAATCCCAAGCCCTAACCCCTTATTTTTACCCCTAATTTCCAATAATTAAATGATTAAACAACGGGAAATCACCATAAACACGAGTATTAGGGCTCAAGCAACTTACCTCATTGATATCCCCTTAAATCCCTCTTCAAAATCACCCCCAAAAGCTTCAAAACCAACTGAAAATGGTGAAGTATGGACCAAAATTCGCGAAGTGTGCAATTTATACTTTCTGCCCAGGCTTTTCGCACCTGCGACCTCTTTTCCGCGCTTGCGTGACCGCACCTGTGGTCAAAACCATCGCACCTGCGAGTTTCACTTAAACCCTCAGCCTCCGCACTTGTGCCCAGGTATCGCACCTGCGGGCTCGTAGGTGCGGCCAAATCCTTCGCACCTGCGCTCCAGCTTACGCCTCCCATTTTCCGCATCTGCGCTCCACCACTCCGCGCCTGCGACCTCGCACCTGCGGCTCCCCTTCCGCAAGTGTGGAAACACCAGTAGAATTCACACCAGCAACTCTCCAACACCAAAAAACAAATTTGTTAACCATCCGGAACACACCCGAGGTCCTCGAGACCTCAACCAATAATACCAAAAAGTCATATATCAATATACAAACTTAGTCGAACCTTCGGAACACTCAAAACAACACCAAAACACCAAATTACCATCGGATTCAAGCCTAAGGACTTCTAAACTTCCAAACTCTGCAAACAACGCCGAACCTTACCAAACCATGTCCGAATAACCTCGAATTCAGCACACAAGTCACAAATGACACTATGAACCTATTCCAACTTTCGGAATTCCATTTCGACGCCAATATCAAATCTTCCACAGCCAACCGAAAATCGCCAAATTTCCAATTTCGCCAATTAAAGGCTAATTCTACCGCGGACCTCCAAATTACATTCCGGACGCGCTCCTAAGTCCAAAATCACCTAACGGAGCTAACCGAACCATACAAATCCAAATCTGAGATCGTTTACTCATAAGTCAACATCCAGTTGACTCTTTCCAACTTAAGCTTCTAAATTTGAGACTAAGGGTCTCATTCCACTCTGAAACCACTCCGGGTCCGAACCAACCAATTCGATACAACACAATACATCTGAATAACACATAAAGAAGCAGAAATGGGGGAAACAGGGCTATAGCTCTCGAAACGACCGACCAGGTCGTTACAGTTCGTGAATTCTAGCTTGCGTTCGTGTAAGGAACCTTCTCCCTGAGCATTCGCGTTCGCGGCACACCCTATGCGTTTGCGAACGGTAAATCCCCTCAGCCTCTAAGCTGCCTAGAAGCCTAAGCGTTCGCGTGAAGGCTCCTGCATTTGCGAAGGTCAACTCCTTCTAGGCCTTCGGTCGCCCTTCCGTATTCGCAAAAGATAAACACCCCATGTCCCAAATCACCCTACGAGGACGCGAGATAAGCTCTGTGTTTACAGTGCACTATGCACCAACAACATATCAACTGCTGCAAATAGTCCAAAAATGGCGGAAAACCATCTTGAAACTCAACCGAGCTCCTCGGGGCCAACTACAAATATCCTGACACGTATAATAACCTCACACGAACTACCTAGAAAGCTCAAAACATCCAAATCAAGAACCAAGAATCGCACATCAAAACTTAAAGATTTTAGAGTTCATAGCTTTATATTCTTAACTTTCACAATAAGCATCGAAACGGCCTCAAGTCACCATGACCCCAACCAAACATGCGTACAAGTCTAGAATCACAACTGACTTGATTCCTTTATGGCCAAGGATATGTAGGCAACCTTTGAAGAAGGGTTCGGTCAAGCTTTTCCAAAACGCTTCACAACGGAACATATGAATGGGTAAAAGTCGTTTATCGCTGCTTACTTTGTCTTTGCCCAGAAACTCTTCGTGTTTCTGAGCAAAGAGGGGCAGTTGTGAACACGTGATTTTTCACCCACCATATGCTCCTACAAATTCAAATACAATAAATTAATCTTGCGAATTTTGTTGAATTTTAGTGATTAATTGTGAATTGTTTGCATTTGCATTGATTATAATTCATCTTTTAAAATTATTAAAATTTCATCATTATTACCAGAGAATTATGAATTTTTTATTTGTAATTAACTGAATTAAATAATAGACGAATGATGGTTATTTAATGTAATGTAGTTTTGACAACTAATTACTAAAATTAATCATTTTTATCCAATAAATCATGGATTTAATTAAGAGTATAAAATTGATGGTTTTACTCTTCATTAATCTATGATTAGATGAAATAAGGTTTAGAACTAATTATTACATTTTTTTTAGATTTAAGTAGGTTTGGTATTAATTAAATTGAGATTAATTAATTATAGGGTTAATTAGGGTGTTAATTAATTATAGGATGTTAATTAGATTTAGTTAATTATAAGAGTGTTAATTAGGACCTGGGCTAATTTGCCCAGGCCCAAAAACTGGTCTTTACACTACACAATACACCCAGGCCCAAAACATTTTTTCCCAATAAATTCCACCCCAACCCAATTGACTAATACCCGGTCCAGCCCTTACACTACCCAAACGACCCCGTTTCAATGAGTGAACCCCTCCCAGCCGTTGGATCTCATTGATCCAACGATCCTAAACTAAGGACCCCTTAAGTATAAGACTGTTTCTAAGCCCCTACTCCCCATTCAATTAGAAGTCTAATACCCCCTTCCCCCTCCATCTCTTTCCTCTCTCTAAGACCGGTTGGTCTCCGCCAAATCCCACCGTAGTCCCACCGTCCCCCCTCCCTAACTCCGCCGGCCGGAAATCACCTCCTACGACGGAGCTTCTCCAATCAACCCCAAAATTATACCAAATAATCTCCATAGTCTCCTGAACCCCGTCCCAACCTTGGTTTCTCCAAAAGATTACCCGTTTGTGAGGAATTTCAGATCTAAGAATCTGAAAAACCTAGATTACTCCACTTAGAGACAATCAATGGCTCAGACCTTCATGAGTCAATTGCTCTTGATTAGAGCAATTGATTCATGAGGGTTTGATTCGTTTTCAAACCCTGCCGGAATCCGGCCAAGGTCCAGCAGCCCTCAAATTTTCCGGCCACGTGTTCCATACTACCGATACCCCTTCTTTATTAGTTCCTTTAATTATTCTAAGGGGGGGGGGGGGGGTTGGGGTTTGGAGTAAAAAACCCTTGTTAAACCCTTTTTTGGTTTTT
>ML245025.1:12927-42408 GCA_005239495.1 Nicotiana undulata
GGGGGGGGGGGGGGGGGATTGGGTTTAGTAGTAACATACCTCTGTTAATCACTGTTTTGGTTTTGACTCAATCGTTTAAGTTTATAATCTGTCTACTTGTTCCTTTCTCAAAATGTTACAAGTTGATTGTGATTAGTGTTAGGTTTTTCGGTTTCTTTTATATGTATGGATTTCTGTCGATAATCAAGCATGAACGATTAGTTATTTGATCCATGAATTTATGTGTTAAGACATTGTTGATTGTATCCTCTTGTAAGAAAAAAGGGTATTGCAGCCATATGTGTGATTCGCCCTTATACTGTTTGAAATCGTTGATTTAATTCAGCGCTCTTGACTGTGTATAACCATGTATGGTTGTTAATATTTTCCTGTTAGCATCATCAAATTAGTAGATGTTTTCTTTACTGGTTCAAACTTAGCACTTAGTTTATTCATGCCTGGCCTTCCAGGATTCCTTCACCACGCAGTTAATTATAAATTAGGGAGATAATTATACTCGATTAACTAAATATGCCTTTGAAACTAAGATAAATAATAGTTTAATTAGAAACAACTCTAAGAACCTAATTAACTAGTTAAGCTAATTATCTAACCTAACTTCCTAAAAGGAGGCTAGACTTCTAATTTCATTAAGGGTTTAGTTCTTAATATAACTTACTAAGTTAGAATTACCCAACACCTAATCAACCCCTTAAACCAGTATAAAATCAGTAAGGATTAAGCCCCTTAATTAATCAAGTCTAACAACTTAGTTATTTCTATTAATTAAGCTCAGACAACTAGTTAGGATCAATTGTACAAATGGGTTAACTAGGTTTAAGAATAATTGATTCACTTAGTTTCACATTTAAATAATTCCAACTCCTTCAACCTAGAAGTTAACTTAGGTAACCTCTTAAGTAATTAATTGAAAAACTGTCCAAGATAATTAGTTTAAGATTAATTAACTAAAATAAATTAGTTAACTCGGGCTTAATAATTAGTTAAGTTTCTGATCTTAGGTAATCAAGTTGAATTAACTTGACTAAATCATTTAGCTTAAGTTAAGGAATTAAATTGATTGACTTACATTAATTAACAAGCTAAACCTAGTTAACTAATATGAACTTAATCAATTAACCCTTAATTAGTTAACTTAACCCTAGTTAAGAATAACTCATGGTTAACTAAAGAACATAACTAAGGTTAACTAACCAAAGTTTAATAATAACCCAAGAACATTCTGGATTGGTAAAATCAGATGTCTTAAGGGTAAATGGGTCATGCTTTATAAGCTGAAACTTCTAGAATAAGGGGCAGCTGTCCCAAAGCATAAGGGTGACAGTTGCCCTAGTACTATTTTCAGCTCTTGGATGAGGAATATGCCAAAGCATATCCCATCCTTGAGCTCCCTATAAATAGATTCTCTTTTTACATATTTTGGATCTTTTTTTTTTTGTGGAGATTTTTTAGACTCTGAAAATTCCCTCTATACTCTGGAAACCTTTCTTAGTTGCTAACAAATTCTGAAAAATACAGAAAGAATCAGAATATTTTTCCATTCATAAACAAAATTTCCAAAAAAGGAATATGGTTGAAAAAGTTTGATTTTCTTTTGGGAGCTCATCAAGCTTTTGTGGGTCTTCTCAACTTGGTTCTTGATCTTTTCTTTTCCTAGTTTCGAAATATCTGTTTTGAGTGTTCAAGTCCTAGACTGTTTACTCTTCCTGGTTTGCTGGGTTTCTGGCTGCTCCTGGTCTTATTGTTGCTGGATTTTTCCTTCTTTTTGCTACTTTGCTGATCACCTGACCTTTATTTGGTCAGGATTTCATTAATTCTCTCTTAAAGGTATGTAACAACGAACTTTAGACAGAGTATTGAATCCAGAATTTTGATGCTGAAATTGTTGACTCATGTTGTATTTACTTTAAGATTGTATGAATCTGAATCCTCTCCTCCTCCATTCTTGATATAAAAAACTAAAGTAAGGTTACTATTATCTGAGTGTATGTATGCAACTCTTGGAATCTTCTTGGTTATTTTCTGAGTTTTTCTGTAATATGTTTAACATTTGATAGCTAGATGGTAATATCATATGTGTTTAGCATGTTAGAATAATTTGCACTTGGGTAGATGAGTTTGATTCCTTAATAATCAAACTCACCCCATGATGAGTGCACAAATATTAGTATGGTTGGCTGAAGTTTACCCTTCAAAAGGGTACAAAGTATATAGTTAAAAGGGCATTAGAGTTGAGGAAACTGACCCTTTGAATGGTCAGGTTCATCCTCTAAAATGCCTAAATAATCAAAGTTTTCTATATAGTTTAGAATTATATTAGTAGTAGCACTAGGGTAGATGAATCTGACTTCTTAATAGTCAAATTCACCCCTTGGTAGTGCGTAAACAATAGCTTAGGATGCTGGAAATCATCCTTTACGGGTATAAAGTGGATAATCAAAGGCTCCTTAGAGGAAAGAATCTGAATCCCCAATATGATCAGATTTATTCTCTAAAACACGCCTAAATAATCAAAGTCAAAGAATAAGCATGGACTAAAGATCCAAGGTATAACAATGACATTCTGGGGTTGAGCTTGATCCTTTCATGATCATATTCACGCCAAACGAGTACATAAATGATTCTGTCCTTGGAACAGATAAATATAAGAGTCATCAAGATTGGAATTGACCTTCTCATGGTCAGTTTGGTTCTGATGAATGCATAACACCTAATGAGTTGGGGTGTTCTACATATTACAAAGGGAAAACTTGAACGAGAGGCCACAAGGGAGCTTCGAATCAGCAAATTAGTTAGAATTTTTATTTCAGTATCGTTCATTCGGAAAATGTTTAGCAGCAGTCAAGTTATAATTCCCTTGTATCGATTTTTTTTTGCTCTCATTGTAATGTAATTTAAGACTGGACTGTACATTTAATTTCAGTTTTGTTCATGTTCCTAAAATTCGAATTTACATTCTACCTATTCTGAAAATGATATTAGGCAAAAGAACGCATGTGAGATCTATAAGAACACTTCGTTGGATCTCGAAAATGGTTGTTTCAAAATTCAGTTAGAGTTTCGACATAAATAAAGTCAGTAGATTATCTTCAATCTATTTTGTATCTTATAAATCTACGAAAAATCAATATATACATATGTGTGAATTTTAAGCCTTCAGAAACATGAGAATAGGTTGTTTAAAAATTGGTCAGAATCACTGTCTCAAAATTAATAAGGCTGCCTGTGGTTCGATCTTTGTTAGAAATCATAAAAATTTCTGAAAGAAGTGTGACTTTACCTTGCCAATTCGTTTTAGAATTAACAAGTATTCTAGATCCATGTTTCGGCTGTCTAAAAAATGGAAAAACTGGAAAAAATCTGTTGTGTATGTATGAACCAATATGTATTTTGATTACCATGTTTTCCTGTTTATTCATCAAACTGAAAAATAAAGATCATTAAGACTTAGTTGAATTTACTATACTAGTGACCTCCCTATAAATTAGTCGTAATTAGGATTGGCCAAAGAGTTAAACGATAGATCGGGGTAAAATATGGCCATAGCCCAAGAATCTTGTCCTTTAGGCTAGAAGAATTTGATCTAGGCAGAAAAAATGCTTCTTTTAGTCTGAGCTTCAATAGGAAGTACCAAAATTACCATAATCTACACTCGGGAGTGGCAACTCATGCCCCCGATCCATAACTCAAAACATTAGTAAAATACGCATTAGCAATTACGGGTGCATTTCATGTGACGTGTTTGCCGTGTGTTTAAAAACAACAAGTGCACGCCATCGTGACTTGTCTAAGATAAATCCATAACGTCCTAATTGATCTTAAAACTAAAATTCTCCTTCAAATAGAAAATACGTAAAGAATGATCGAATATTGCTAAAATAGGCACTATAAAACCATCATGACCAATAGTTTTGACTACATAATCTACACTCGGGCTCGACAACTCATGTCCCCGTCTTCAAACTTCAAATCATAATAAAATCACGTGTTGCAATTGCGGGTGTATTTTATGTGGCGTAATTGTAACATGTCCAAAGCATAACTAGCGCACGTTCTCGTGACTTGTTTTCAAGATAAATCCATACTTATTAAAAGCGGCTAAATTTCAAAGAGTTTAAATATGTAATAGGCTAAAACACGTAAATAATCGGATAATTTAGGCCAAATAAAAATAGTTAAGCGACCGTGCTAGAACCACGGAACTCGGGAATGCCTAACACCTTCTCCCGGGTTAATAGAATTCCTTACTCGGATTTTTGGTCGCAGACAACTTAAAATAGAGTCAAACTTCCTCGGTTTGGGATTTTCAAAACAAAACGGTGTCCCGTAGCATCATCAAAAATTCGGGTGGCAACTCTGAAATAATAATAAATCCTAAATCCGAATAATGTCACTTTAATTGGAAAAAACTCCCTCATTACCCTTCATTAATCCGGGGGTAGTGAAAAAGGAGGTGTGACAGCTCTGGCGACTCTACTAGGGAACTGAACCTAGAATCTCTGGTTCAGGGTTCAAGAATTCAAGCTTATATAAGTGTTATATTTTGGCTTTCATTATCTGATTTTACGTGTTTAAACCTAATGTGCTAAATGCCGCTTTTTACCGCTTTGATATTATCTGAACTGCATATAAACTGTGTAGAAACCCTTCTTCTCTCTGAGTCTTCTAAATCATCTGGGAAGTGTGCACTTCGTGTGACTTCTTTTCTGTTAGAGTCATCCAAGTTTTAGAACGAGGTAGGGACAAGTTGCAAAGCTGATGAAGCTTCTGTATTCCCGGTACGCTTCCCCGACCTCGGCTCGAGCTGTCCGCTCGAGTAAGCCTTGTCTAGAACAAAACCCCAGGGTATAGACCTAGTATGACATAGCCTCATGCCGGATCCCTAGTAGGAACGTTTATTTGCATCACGTGCATTTGACTTAGGGGACTCAACACATGGGTGGGGTCCGTCTAGGACAGGTGAACCCAAAATGAAAGACTATCCTGATGCATCCTACTTGCTATGTGTACAACATTTTGTTATGGTTTGTTTGTTGACCGGCTAAAAGAAGATAACAGAAAAACCAAGAGAGGAATATAATAGGAGATTTATCCGATTTTTGAAAAACCTCGATATTCAAAATCATCCCGAAACTCTGCCAAAATTTCTGAAAATGGAAAATAGTATTTCAAAACAAAGTGAGTCGGCGGATATTTTTCAAAATTATGTCTAGATTTCCCGAACTACGCATTGTTTGATTCTCACCGGATGTGAGATACGTAGGCAACCCTCATCGGGTCCAACCTTATTTTCAAAACCAAAATAGAAAAATACGCCCGCAAAATTAGGTGATGTTCTTCTTGCTTAAATAGCCAATTGTCCTAACAGGACGCCAGAAGGCCGGTTTCGCAAAAAATAGCCATTTATAGTCTTTTCAAATTTTTTTGGCCCAATTAGCGAGCACAACCCTAAAAGCTTCCTATTAGAAGTACTGAATGGTCGTATTCGCAAGGGGAACCCATTTTATTTGTTACAAAACTTTTGCAAAAAATAACACTTTTTTCATCCAGTCAAAACCTTTTTTTTATGGCTTTGTTTTCTTAATCAAAACATTTAAACGAATGTGCAGGATGAATACAGTTAAAAACACTCCCTTTAGGGCTGTCGAGGAAATTCCCGTGGGACTCCATATGTGGTGGAGCGACGTGGGGGAAGTTAGTAGAAAGTCTGCCGTAAAGCTTTAGTGTCATTTTGGGACCCCGCCCACAACGTGTTCCACTTTTCAGACTTTGAGTTGACACCCACTCTAGAGGAAATAGCGAGGTATGCTGGTCTCGGTGATAATATTAGAAGCCGGTATCCGGTGGCGCCCAGGGCGGTAACTCCACATAAGTTCTTGGATCTTCTGAACATTAGTCGGGACACTCAAGACTCACACCTGGGTGAAAGGTTCTGCACTTTCTATTTCCTGTACAAACGTTATGGAGATCCTCGGGGCTATGAAGTTGAAAATACTGGTCTGACTCACCAGTAGAACCAGGCTAAATGGGAAGCCCGCAGGGGGTTAGCTTTTGTGGTAGCATTCCCGGGCACTTTAATCTGCCCCCGAGGTGATGGACTAATAGATATCGGACTGGTAGGGATGGCAGATTTCATGACAAAAAAGAAAAATGGCACTCTTATACCAATGATCTTAGCCGAGATTTACCGTGCCCTGACAATTTGCCAGTCAGGGGGAAAGTTCTTTGAAGGGTGCAATCTGCTCCTACAGATTTGGATGATCGAGCACCTCTGTCACCGCCCAGGTTACATGAACTACGGCTTAACCGGTCTGAATTGTATCGAAGAACACAATACTTGGGTAGAGGGCCACAAATTTCCTGAGGGCACAGAGGCCTGGCACTCACATCTGAGTTCATTGACCGCCGACCGAATCGAGTGGACTTTCAGATGGCTCCCTGTCGGCGAGTTTATCAATATGTCCGCTGAAGTGTGCTATCTTTTGTTAATGGGTCTGCGGAGTATCCAGCCATATGCCCCACATCGGGTCTTATGGCAATTGAGTAGACAACAAGGCATTCCACATGATGAGGACCTAAGCCAACAAGACATTGAGTTGTGTCTGAGAGCTACATTTCCGGAAAACAGGGTCCGTCAGATTTGGAACCAGAGCAGATTCTTAGAGCCTCAGACTCGGGTAAGAAACTTATCTCAAGGGGAAGTAGAGCCAACCTATATTTCTTGGTATGGTATAAGAGGCCGAGATCACCAAGAACCGGAGCGACCTGCGAAAAGACCTCGCGTGCAACATTTTACTGAGCAGACACAAGAACACCGAGGTTTGCTAGAAAAGGAAAACAACTACCGGGTTCGAATATAAGTAAACAGGAGGCCCAGATTCGAGGGCTCATATTCGAAAACACTTTACAAACTGCTGCAGCCGAAGGGGAAAGAAACAAGTTGAACAAACAAAATGAATCCCTCAGGGCTCGAATCCATAAAATGAGGATAGCCATTGAAAACCCCGAAAGAAGTAGAGCCGACGAAAGACTTGTCACCAGTCTCAGGCAAAAGTTGTGTAGCTATGGTAATGACCTGGACAAAAGTTGTGTAGCTATGGTAATGACTATAAAATAAATTATATAACTACCCCAGAATCTGGTGTCACTAATCCACAAACTACGACAAATACTACACAGAATGTCTGAAAAGAAAGTGGTGAATTGTCTGAACAAATGTAAATAGTAAATCATAAAGGAGAAGAATCTCGGGATTTGCGAACGCCGGCAGATGTACCTCGTGTCTCCAACGAGCTCAGGTGGTCAATATAAATCTACTGCTGCTGGAACGCGTCAGGATCTGTGCAAAAATAGCACAGAGTGTAGCATCAGTACAACCGACCCCATGTACTGAGTAAGTGCCGAGCCTAACCCTGGCGAAGTAGTGACGAGGCTAGGTCGGGCTTCAACAACGTGTAAATTTTTTGACAACAATTATCAATAAAACCGGAATCTAAATAGACAGGAAATAACAAGACGGTAATGAAATATGAATCTCAACTATAACCAATTCTCCTTACTGTTCCACACTTCCATTCTTTCACTTTAAGAAAAACAATGTTTCCAAAAAAAAAACTTAATTAATAATAATAAAATCGCTTCATCAGCCTTCTCAACTTTCACTTTCTCTTTTCATTAAACAGAAACAACAACGTTCGTATCAATTAAATAAGAACCCTTCTCCCTTATTCCTCCTTTAACATTATCAATAATAGCATAAAGAAATAATATAAACATTCTCCCTTATTCCTCCTTGTTGCGGCGTGAAACCCGCTCCCACCTGTCCTCCATTATTACTCCTCCCTAACATATCTCCCTTATTGCTTCTGTTGCGGCGTGCAACCCGATCCCACCTGTCCTCCCTTATTGCTCCTTGTTGTGGCGTGCAACCCGCTCCCACCAGACATATCATATCAATAAAATTTCACAGTTTCCCAAGTTAGGCCAAGCCTATCACAATACTTTCGTTTTCAATAAATATAAATGATCAACTACGTTCGTCTCACAACTTTACAATTACCTCGGTATCAGGGGGATCAACAGAATCATCACATTATAACGTTTATTTCACAACAAAATCAATTACCAGTTACCTCAGCCAGATCTAAGATACAAGGAGCCAAAACACTAATCAACACTCTCTCCAACAAATATAACGGTGACCCAGGGCAACCCAGCAAGTCAAATAGTCAATTGAGGAGAGTAAACATAGAGCAGTTAAGACAAATAAGCAATTAAGTGGGGCAACGGGGAAGATGATCATGCTTTACAAGACTTGGGTGATGCATAGATACTCGTCACCACACCTATACATCACACCCATGCTATCCTCATAACAAACAAAGGGAGGGGGGGATCCTACTCCCTCAAGCTAAGGTTAGGCCAAACACTTACCTCGAATGTCAGAAAATCAGTTCAACCTTCAATCACGGCCTTACCCTTTGATTCCAACACCAATACGCTCGCATCTAATCACAAGTTATTTAATTTCATTAATGAGTGCTAATTAGATGAAGTCTAATGCATGGAAAAGAGTTTTCAAAAGTTTTTCCTAAAAATATAAAATTGATGCCGTGCCCGCTTGGTCCAAATCCGATGTTCGGACCAAAATCCGATTACCCATTCACCCCCGAGCCCGGGTGTATGATTAGTTTTGGAATCCGACCTCAATTGAGGTCTAAATTCCCAAATTTCCATGTTCTTAGGTTTTCCCCCCCAAAGTTCCCAATTTTCCCATGAAACTCTTTAATTCTAAGATGAAATCTTGCAATAGGATGTTAAGGAATGAAGAAAAGTAGTTAGAAATCACTTACAATAGTTTTGGAGAAGAAAGGGTCTTTTGAAAACCGCCTCTAGTGTTTTAGGGTTTTTGAAAAGTGAAAAATAGCTGAAAAATACGTTATATATAGGTATCCCTTCCCAAGCCCCCACCGCGGTCCGCGGAAAATCGACCGCTTCCGCGAAGGCTTTATAACAGGCCCTCTGAAGATTGGCCATCGCGGTCCGCAATAAAGCGACCGCGACCGTGACCGCGACCGCGAAGGGATCACTGCGGTCCGCGGAAAAAACGACCGCGGCCGCGCTCCCAGGTTTAGAGACCTATTACTGCATATTCACTCAATGATTTTTCAACTCTAAGGTACCCCGAAACCTACCCAAACTGTCCCGGGCCCTCGTAACTTCAAACAAACATTGACACAACCTCGGGAACACATTACAGACTTATTCAAGTATTCAAAACACTGAATCATCATCATAAATATTGAATTACACTTCAAATCACATAAAAACTTCTCAACTCAACATTTTCCCACCTTCAGTTCGAATTTCATCAATTTCAAGGCTGTTTCTCACCAGATTTCATAGATACACATTTCTTAACATATTGGATTCATCCTGGCTTCGAAACCATGGTACGAGCCTCAATCACACAAGCTTCCATCATACTTTATTTTCACAGCCTTATAATTTTCAGCAAACATTTTTTATTTATTAGAATGTCATTATTTCATAGTCTTTTTCACATAGAGGCTTCCCGGCTACGCCCCCGGGCTGTGCTACACAACATGGTGAGATAAAAGGAGGCTTACACGACCTCGAGACACAGATTTCAATAAAATTATACGGGATGACTTTTCGGGTCATCACAATCTCCACCTCTAAAACAAACGTTCGTCCTCGAACGGACATAGAGATATACCTGGATCGGGGAAAAGATGGGGATATCTATCCCGCATATCGGACTCGGATTCCCAAGTCGCTGCCTCGACAGGATGACCCCTCCATTGAACACGAACTGAAGGAAATCTTTTCGATCTCAATTTCCGAACCTACCGGTCCAAAATAGCTACCGGCTCTTCCTCATAAGACAAGTCGTTGTCCAATTGGACAGAACTGAAATCTAACACGTGGGACGAGTCACCATGATATTTCCGGAGCATTGACACATGAAACACTGGATGAACTGAGGATAACCCTGGAGGCAATGCAAGTCTATAAGCTACCTTCCCCACTTTATCAAGGATCTCAAGTGGCCCGATATACCTAGGGCTCAACTTGCCTTTCTTCCCAAACCTCATAACACCCTTCATGGGAGACACACGAAGCAATACTCTCTCTCCAACCATGAATTCTACATCACGGACCTTACGATCGGCATAAACCTTTTGCCTAGACTGAGCTGCACAAAGTCTTTCTTGAATAATCTTGACTTTATCTAAGGCCTCCTGAACTAAGTCTGTACCCAATAATCTAGCCTCTCTTGGCTCAAACCACCCAACTGGCGATCTGCACCGCCTACCATATAACGCTTCATAAGGAGCCATCTGAATGCTCGACTGATAACAATTATTATAAGCAAATTCTGCTAATGGCAAGAATCGATCCCATGCACCTCAAAAATCAATAACACAAGCGCGGAGCATGTCCTCCAATATTTGAATAGTACGCTCAGACTGCCCGTCAGTCTGAGGATGAAATGTTGTGCTGAGATCAATCTGGGTACCCAACTCATTATGCAATGTTCTCTAGAAATGCGAGGTGAACTGAGGACCTTGATCTGATATGATGGATACCGGCACACCGTGCAACCGGACTATCTCCCGATTATATAATTCGGCTAACCTCTCTGACGCGTAAGTACTAGCCATTGGGACGAAGTGTGCTGACTTAGTCAGTCTATCAACAATAACCCAAACCGAATCGAACTTCCTCCGAGTCCGTGGGAGTCCAACAACGAAGTCCATAGCAATGCGCTCCCACTTCCACTCAGGAATCTTTATCTGCTGAAGTATACCGCCAGGTCTTTGATGTTCATATTTCACTTGCTGACAATTCAAACAACGATATACATAAGTCACAATATTCTTCTTCATTCTCCTCCACCAATAATGTTGTTTCAAGTCTTGATACATTTTCGCTGCACCTGGATGAATAGAATACTTAGAACTGTGAGCCTCCTCAAGGATCAACTCACGAATGCCGTCAACACTAGGCACACAAAGCCTACCTTGCATCCTCAAAATACCATCATCCTCAATCGTAACCTGCTTGGCATCACCGTGCCGAACCTTGTCTCTAAGGACTGCTAAACGTGGATCATCATCCTGTCGCTCCCGGATGCGATCGATTAGTGAAGACCGAGCGACATTACAAGCTAGAACGCTGCTGGGAGAAATATCTAACCTCACGAACTGATTTGCCAAAGTCTGAATAGCTGAAGCCAACAGTCTCTCGCCGACCGGAATATACGCAAGGCTGCCCATACTTACTGCCCTCCTACTCAATGCATCGGCCACAACATTGGCCTTTCCTGGATGATACAATATCGTGACATCATAATCTTTTAATAACTCTAACCACTTCCACTGCCTCAAACTTAGATCTTTCTGTTTGAATAAGTACTGGAGGCTACGATGGTCAGTAAAAATCTCACAAGGCACACCATAAAGATAATGCCTCTAATTCTTTTCAAGCATGCACAATAGCTGCCAACTCTAAGTCATGGACATGGTAATTCTTTTCATGGACTTTCAACTGACGAGACGCATACGCAATCACCCTGCTGTCCTACATCAACACTAATCCAAGACCCACTCTAGACGCATCACAATACACCGTGAAAGAACCCGAATCTGATGGTAATACCAACACTGGTGCTGAAGTCAAGGTTGTCTTGAGCTTTTGAAAGCTCGCCTCACACTCATCTGACCATTTAAATGGAGCATTCTTCTGAGTCAACTTAGTCATTGGAGCTGCTATGGATGAAAACCCATCCACAAAACGACAGTAGTAACCGGTCAAACCCAAGAAACATTTAATTTTTGTGGCTGTGGTGGGTCTGGGCTAGTTCTTAAATGCCTCTACTTTCTTAAGATCAACTTGAATACCCTCTGTTGATACGATGTGACCCAAAAAAGGCTACAGAATCTAACCAAAACTCACATTTAGAAAACTTAGCATATAATTGATTATCTCTCAAGGTCTGGAGCGCTATACGGAGATGCTGCTCATGCTCTTCCCGACTACGGGAATATATAAAAATATCATCAATGAACACGATTACAAAGGAAATCCAGATGCGGCTTGAAAACCCGATTCATCAAGTCCATAAAGGCTGATGGAGCATTAGTCAGTCCAAAGGACATCACCAAAATATCATAGTGCCCATACCTGGTACGAAAAGCTGTCTTTGGGATATCTGAAACCCTAATCTTTAGCTGATGGTAGCCTGACCTCAAACAATTTTCGAAAACACTCTAGCACCCTGAAGCTGGTCAAATAGGTCATCAATCCTAGGCAATGGATATCTATTCTTGATAGTAACTTTATTTAACTGCCTGTAGTCTATGCACATTCTCATTGACCCATCCTTTTTCTTTACAAACAAAACTGGTGCACCCCAAGGTGAAGCACTGGGTTTATGAAACCCTTATCTAACAAATCTTGCAACTGTTCTTTTAATTCTTTCAATTCCGGTGAGGCCATTCGTATGGAGGAATGGAAATTGGCTGCGTGCCCAGAGCCACATCAATACTAAAATCAATATCTCTGTCGGGCGGCATACCCGGCAGATCTGAAGGAAATACCTCGGGAAATTCACGCACGATCGACACCGACTTTATGGAAGGAACCTCACCATCAGAATCACGAATATGAGCCAAATAAGCTAAATACCCTTTCTCCATCATACGACGAACCTTAGCATATGAAATCACTCGGCTGGGAGAACGACTAGGAATTCCTTTCCATTCTATTCTAAGCAATCCCGGTAAGGCCAAAGTAATGATTTTGGCATGACAGTCTAAAATGGCATAGTAGGGTGACAACCAATCCATACCTAATATGATATCAAAATCAACCATGTCTAGAAGTAGAAGATCAACACTAGTTTCAAGACCTTTAATGAATACCACACACGAACGATATACTCGATCTACCACAATAGCATCCCCTACCGGTGTAGACACATAAACAGGAACACTCAAGAGATCACGGGGCACATTCAAATATGAGGCAAAATAGGATGAAACGTACGAATAGGTAGACCCCAGATCAAACAAAACAGAAGCAGCTTTATCACAAATTGAGATGGTACCTGTAATAACAACGTCTGAAGACTCAGCCTCCGGCCTAGCTGGAAAAGCATAAAGACGGGGTTGAGCCCCACCACCCTGAACAACACCTCTAGGAGGACCTCCACCTCTAGCAGGATGGCCTCCACCTCTTACATTCTGGCTTCTACCTCTAACTGCCTGACCCCTACCCCTTACTGGCGGGGCAGGTAGTGCTGCAACTGGTGCCGGAACTATGGCACGAGAACCCTGGTACTGCTGCTGACTACCCAAAAGCCTGGGGCAAACTCTATGAACATGCCCATATTCACCACACTCAAAACATCCCTCCTTATACGAGGACTGACCCTGACGAACCGGCTGTCCACGATAATAACTCTGCAAAGGAGGTGCTCTAATAGGAGCTGAAGGAGCACTGTAGGCTGACTGAGCAGAAGAAGGTACATAAGAACCACGACCCCCAAAATTTCCATGCGAAACCTGTAGGGCTGAATGGAATGGCCTGGCTGAATGGAATGGCCTGGATGAATGACCCATGCTAAATGAAGTCCTACCTCTATATGAGGTACCGCTGAAAACACCGGAGTGACGAGGTCTCTTGTCTGACCCCTGACCTCCTATCCCAAGAACCGACTCAACTCTCCTAGCTATGTTTGCTACATCCTGAAGAGAAATCTCAAACCCTGTTTCCTTAGCCATCTGCAACCTGATGGGCTGAGCAAGGCCCTCAATAAACCGCCTAACCCTTTCCCTCTCTGTGGGCAAAATAAGAGTAGCATGTCTAGCCAAGTCTACAAACGAGTCTCGTACTGAGTCACAGTCATACTACCTTGCTGAAGTCGCTCAAACTGACGATGCTTATCCTCCCGAGTAGTGACAGGTAAAAACTTCTCCATGAAGAGAAGGGAAAACTGATCCCAAGTCAAAGCAGGTAATCCAACTGACTTTGTCAACAAGTAATCTTTCCACCATTGCTTGGCGGAACCAGTCATCTGAAAAGCTGCAAAGTCGACCCCATTGATCTCCAAAATGCCCATATTACTCAACACCTCATGACACCTATCCAAATATACCTGTGGATCCTCTGAAGTAGCACCACTGAAATGGACAAGGAACAACTTGATGAACCTGTCAAGTCTTCACAAAGCGTCTGCTGACATGGCTGGCCCATTAGTAGGCGACACCGCTGCGACCGGCTGAATGACCCCAACGGTATTGGCCACTGGAGTCTGAATTTGCGGAGTAGTATGAACTGGGGTATGAGTAGTAGGAGTTGGGACTCCCCCTCCAGCCTGAAATACGGCTGCTGCAGCAGGAAAGGTATCCGTCTGGGCCACACTCTCCATTAGGCCCACTAAACGGGCTAAAGCATCCTGAAGGACTGGGGTAGCAATAAACCCCTCGGGAACCTAAGCTGGACCGACTGGAACAGTTTGAGCCGGAACCCCTTCATCAATCTCAACCTAGGTTCCCTCAGCTGTGGCTGCTGCCTGGGCAACGGGCTGAGTTCTGCCCCTGCCTCGGCCTCTGCCCCTAGTAGGAGCTGCTGGAAGTCCGGAATTCTGGTTAGCGGAAGATGAAGCACGTGTCCTCGCCATCTGCGAGACAATAGAAGAATTCGAATCAGTATTAGAGGTGAAAGAATCGCACGATAGAGTAGAAATAAAAATGGAGTTGTTTCCTAACTCAATAGCTTCTGAGAGATAAGTACAGACATCTCCGTACCCATCCTTCAGGCTCTACTAGAGCGCTGATACCAACTTGTCACGACCCAAAATCCCAACCACTAAGAGTCGTGATGGCGCCTAACACCACACTTGCTAGGCAAGCCAATGTTAGATTCCATCTACAATATTATACAATTATACTGGTGAAATACAAATAACTTTATTCAAATACCCCTGTTTCAATTTCCAAACATTCATAACCCTCCAATAATTCCTTGAGTTATCATAACTTCCCAAAACCTCAATAATTACTTCCACTGATTTCAAAACCAAAATAATATTAATCATAATATAAAAAGAGTTGCGAATTTATAGGAAACTAAATTCTATAACTACCCCCAGAATCTGGTGTCACTAATCCACAAACTCCTACAAATACTACACAAAATGTCTGAAAAGAAAGTGGTGAACTGTCTGAACAAATGTAAACAGTAAATCATAAAGGAGAATACTCTCGGGATCTGCGAACGCCGGCAGATATACCTCGTGTCTCCAACGAGCTCAGGTGGTCAATATAAATCTACTGCTGCTGGAACGCATCGGGATCTGTGCAAAAAGAGTACAGAGCGTAGCATCAGTACAACCGACCCTATGTACTGAGTAAGTGCCGAGCCTAACCCCGGCGAAGTAGTGACGAGGCTAGGTCGGGCTTCAACAACATGTAAATTTTGTGACAACAGTTATCAATAAAACCGAAATCTAAATAGACAGGAAATAACAAGACGGTAATGAAATATGAATCTCAGCTGTAACCAATTCTCCTTAGTGTTCCATACTTCCATTCTTTCACTTTAAGAAAAACAATGTTTCCAAAAAAAAACTCAAATAATAATAATAAAATCGCTTCATCAGCCTTCTCAACTTTCACTTTCTGTTTTCATTAAACAAAAACAACAACGTTCGTATCAATTATATAAAAACCGTTCTCCCTTATTCCTCCTTAAACATTATAAATAATAGCATAAAGAAATAATATAAACATTCTCCCTTATTCCTCCTTGTTGCGGAGTGCAACCCGCTTCCACCTGTCATCCCTTATTACTCCTCCCTAACATATCTCCCTTATTTCTCCTGTTGCGACGTGCAACACGATCCCACCTGTCCTCCCTTATTGCTCCTTGTTGCGGCGTACAACCCGCTACCACCAGACATATCATATCAATAAAATTTCACAGTTTCCCAAGTTAGGCCAAGCCTATCACAACACTTTCGTTTTCAATAAATATAAATGATCAACTACGTTCGTCTCAAAACTTTACAATTACCTCGGTATCAGGGGGATCAACAAAATCATCACAGTATAACGTTTATTTCACAACAAAATCAATTACCAGTTACCTCAGCCAGATCTAAGATACAAGGAGCCAAAACACTAATCAACACTCTCTCCAACAAATATAACGGTGACCCAGGGCAACCCAGCAAGTCAAATAGTCAATTGAGGAGAGTAAACATAGAGCAGTTAAGACAAATAAGCAATTAAGTGGGGCAACGGGAAAGAGGATCATGCTTTACAAGACTTGGGTGATGCATAGATACTCGTCACCACACCTATACATCACACCCATCCTATCCACATAACAAACAAAGGGGGGGGGGATCCTACTCCCTCAAGATAAGGTTAGGCCAAACACTTACCTCGAATGCCAGAAAATCAGTTCAACCTTCAATCTCGGCCTTACCCTTTGATTCCAACACCAATACGCTCGCATCTAATCACAAGTTACTTAATTTCATTAATGAGTGCTAATTAGATGAAGTCTAATGCATGGAAAAGAGTTTTCAAAAGTTTTTCCTAAAAATATAAAATTGATGCCGTGCCCGCTTGGTCCAAATCCGATGTTCGGACCAAAATCCGATTACCCATTCACCCCCGAGCCCGGGTGTATGATTAGTTTTGGAATCCGACTTCAATTGAGGTCTAAATTCCAAATTTTCCATGTTCTTTGGTTTTTCCCCCAAAGTTCCCAATTTTCTTATGAAAATCTTTAATTCTAAGATGAAATATTGCAATAGGATGTTAAGGAATGAATAAAAGTAGTTAGAAATCACTTACTATAGTTTTGGAGAAGAATGGGTTTTTTGAAAATTGCCTCTAGTGTTTTAGGGTTTTTGAAAAGTGAAAAATAGCTGAAAACTACGTTATATATAGGTATCCCTTCCTAGGCCCCCACCGCGGTCCGCAGAAAAGCGACCGCGGCCGCGAAGGCCTTATAACAGTCCCTCTGAATATTGGCCACCACGGTCCGCGATAAAGCGACCGCGACCGCGAAGGGATAACGCGGTCCGCGGATAAACGACCGCGGCCGCGCTCCCACGTTCAGAGACCTGTTACTGTATGTTCACTCAGTGAATTTTCAACTCTAAGGTACCCCGGAACTTACCCAAAACTGTCCCGGGCCCTCGTAACTTCAAACAAATGTTTACACAACCTCGGGAAAACATTACGGACTTATTCAAGTATTCAAAACACTGAATCATCATCATAAATATTGAATTACACTTCAAATCACATAAAAACTTCTCAACTCAACATTTTCCCACCTTCAGTTCGAATTTCATCAATTTCAAGGTTGTTTCTCACCAGATTTAATAGATACACATTTCTCAACATATTGGATTCATCCTGGCTTCGAAACCATGATACGAGCCTCAATCACACAAGTTTCCATCATACTTTATTTTCACAGCCTTATATTTTTCAGCAAACATTTTTTATATTAGAATTTCATTATTTCATAGTCTTTTTCACATAGAGGCTTCCCAGCTACGCGCCCGGGCTGCGCTACACAACATGGTGAGATAAAAGGAGTCTTACACAGCCTCGGGACACAGATTTCAATAAAATTATACGGGATAACTTTTCGGGTCATCACAAACACGCATCTTATACTACGTCCCATTTTCCCTATGCGGTGATGAACTCTCAGCCGCATATCAAGCCGCAACAACAATACAACCAGAACAGAGCTCCACCCCCAAGAAATAACCATCATCCCCCATCTCGATATAATCTACGCCCTCCTCAAAATAACTACCCGTACAATGCTTTCCCCCGTGAGCCACCAAGGAGACTTAATTTCACTCCTATCGGTGAGCCATATTCAAGTCTTTTCCCAAAGTTGGTCCAGATGGGGCTTCTGCAGCCCGTACCTCCGACCAGGCAAAACCCAACATCAATGTCATACAAACCCGGAACCAATTGCGCCTACCATTCCGGAGCAGAGGGGCACGACACGGAGGATTGCTGGACTCTCAAGCGGGTTGTGGAGAATCTTATAGAGCAAAAGAAGGTAGTGTTAAGGGATGAAGAAGCTCCCAATGTGACTAACAATCCATTGCCCGCCCATAACAATGGGCCCATTATCGGCATGATATGCGAGGACCAAGAATTTGATCCATCTTTGAAGGCTATCATCGCCATCGCAGACGTGGAGAAAAAGCCCAAGGCGGCACCCGAGCCGGTCTAGGAAACAAAGAAAAGTAAACCCATCCCTCGGGACACGGGGAAGGCTGAAATCAAGACAAAAGAGGACCCTCTAAAGACGCTATTCTTTACGTCCCCAGAGCACCCAAGAAGGAACAAGGCCTGTTAAGTCCTTCCAGAAGGCTACAATTCAACAGAGCCATGATGAATGGCCCGACAATGTATGTACCAAAGGGGACGTACGTGGCGCGGGGGAAAATAATTTCACCAAGGCTGAATGAGCCCGTGGTTATTAGCCGCGCGTCGCAAACTCCCGTGAAGGATACTAGTGCCGTCCCTTGGAACTACAACAAGACGGTAGTAACATACAAAGGAAAAGAGATCACAGGAAAGCAATTGAAGCAAACTCCTCTGAGGGATACCTCAATCTTAAAGAGCTAGCCAAAAACAAGCACAAACGCTTCCCTCTTAAAAGACCTATCACCGCCGAAGAGGCTAAAGAGTTCTTTAAGAAGATGAACATGACTGAATATGCCACAATTGAAGAACTCAGGAAAACTCCTGATCAAGTATCACTCTTATCTTTGTTGATGGGCTCAAACGAGCATCAGAAAATACTCTTGAAAACGCTGAATGAAGCATATGTTCCGGTAGAGACCTCAGTCGAACAATTGGAAAGAATGGCTGAGCGCTTCTTTGAAGTAAATAAAATTTCTTTCAAACAGAATGATCTACCACCTGAAGAGGCCGCTCACAACAAAGCTTTACACTTAACGGTTAAAAGTGAGGGATATTATGTGAAGAGAGTTATGCTTGGTGGAGGTTCCGGGGTAGATATCTTCCTCTTGTCAACACTTCAAAGGATGGAAATCGCTACTGAGAGAATCAGGCTGAATAACGTCTGTGTTCGTGCCTTCGATGGGATCAAAAGGGACACCATTGGCGAAATAGACATAATCATGACAATCGGCCCTGTGGACTTTACGGTAACCTTCCAGATCCTGGATATGGACACCTCGTATAACTTCTTGCTAGGAAGACCGTGGATTCACACCGCTGGAGCAGTACCCTCTACCCTCCATGAAATGGTCAAATTCGAATATGAAAACCAGGAGATGGTGATCCACGGGGAGGACGAGCAGTCAATCTACAGAGACCCCTCGGTCCCCTGTCTTGAAGCTAGAGAGGGGAGTGAGCATATTGTCTATCAAGCGTTTGAAATTGTGCTTGCCGACCAACATGAAGAAGGTGCTCCATGCCCACAACCATGCCTATCAAATGCGTCAATCATGGTCTTTACCGACATGATTAGACATGGATACAGACCCGGAAAGGGGCTTGGGGTGTCCTTGCAAGGTATCACTAAACCGATCTCTCTACTTGTTGCTGAAAAATTCTTCGGCATAGGTTTTCAAGCCTCAGATGAAGATGTGAAGTGGGCTGACACCCGTAAAAGCAATGGATGGGACCTACCTCAGCCAGTCCCACATATTACCGAGACTTTCATCGAACCGCAATATGTCAAAGAAGAAGAGGAGGCCTTTACGGCTGAAGAGATTGAAGGAATCTGCGAGGCCATAAAGCAGATGTTGTATGAAACTAACATGGTTCAGTTGGGAGAAGAGGAGGCCTTTACGGCTGAAGAGATTGAAGGAATCTGCGAGGCCATAAAGCAGATGTTGTATGAAACTAACATGGTTCAGTTGGGAGAAGGATCAAGCACCGCTGAGGTGCAATACATGAGCCCAAACGCCAAGTTGCAGAATGGGAAGGCTACTCCATTCCCCGTTAGGCGGGAGTCCCGGTAGTTTAGTTTTGCCATCTTTCCTGCACTATGAGTTATTTCAGGGTGAAACTCAAGTGTTTTTAATTTACCGCCTTTTGAATTCCGATATAAACCCTCCTATGTTCAAATTCAATGAAATGAAATCGAAATTTCATCGTCTATTATTCTTTCTGATTTTTTTTATTTTTCTTATTTTCAGTCCTAATAATGCCGCCTTAAATAACATGACATGCTTGCGAACTTCATGCTCTGATCTTAATATGCTGTCTAACGTCGAAATAATGAATCAAGAACCGGAATATGATGAAAAAGAGGATTTTAGGGAAATAAACCGAGAATTAGAACAATTCGAGAATAAGTCTAAGCCAAACTTAAACGAAATAGAACCCGTCAATTTGGGTAACGCAGAAGAGGTTCGAGAAACCATGATAAGCGTCCACACTGATGAAAGAACTAGGGACGCTTTGATTCAACTTCTATATTAATTCAAAGACGTGTTTGCTTGGTCCTATAACGGCATGCCTGGACTAAGTGTGGACTTGGTGGTACATAAATTGCCGACCTATCCCGGTTATCCACCTGTCAAACAAAAGCAGAGGAAATTTAAAACAGACATGAGTGACAAAATCAAAGAAGAGGTCACTAAACAATTAAAAGCTGGAGTGATCCGAGTGGTCCAATACACCACCTGGCTGGCCAATGTGGTTCCAGTACCTAAAAGGGACGGAAAGGTCAGAGTATGTGTCGACTACCGAGATTTGAATAAAGCAAGCCCTAAAGATAACTTTTTCACTACCAAACATACATATTCTGGTTGACAATTGTGCCAAACATGAGGTACAGTCTTTCGTGGATTGCTATGCTGGATACCACCAGGTATTGATGGATGAAGAAGATGTAGAAAAGACAGCCTTCCCTACACCCTGGGGAACCTATTGTTACCGAGTCATGCCGTTCGGTCTAAAGAACGCTGGGGCAACATATATGAGGGCCATGACCGCCATTTTCCACGACATGATGCATCAGGAGATTGAGGTATACGTGGATGATGTGATTATTAAATCTAGGACGCAAGATGACCATGTCCAGCATTTGAGGAAATTCTTCGAACGCATGCGTAAGTATGATCTGAAACTAAACTTGACCAAGTGTGCCTTCGGAGTTCTGTATGGGAAATTACTGGAGTTTATAGTCAGTCGCCGAGGCATCGAGCTGGACCCCACAAAGATAATATATATTCGGGATCTCCCACCTCCAAGAACCAAGAAGGAGGTCATGAGTCTGCTGGGCAGGTTGAATTACATCAGCAGGTTCATCGCTCAGTCGAACCCTCCAGTGCTAGTGCCACTAGAACCAGGAAGACCCTTATTCTTATACCTGACGGTGTTAGAAAATTCCTTCGGGTGCGTTCTCGGGAAATATAATGCAACCGGGAAGAAAGAACATGCCATATATTACTTGAGCAAGAAGTTCACGAGCTGTTGGAAAGAACTTGCTGCGCTCTAACTTGGGTCACTCAGAAGCTCCGACATTATTTGCTGGCTTATACCACCTACCTCATCACTAGGCTGGATCCATTGAAGTACATATTCCAAAAGCCAATGCCACCGGGAGATTAGCAAAGTGGCAGATTTTGCTCACCGAATTCGACATAGTCTATGTCACTTGCACGACAATGAAAGCCCAGGCCTTGGCAGTTCACTTGGCAGAAAATCCTATAGATGACGACTACCAACCTCTAAGTACTAACTTTCCATACGAGGAGGTAAATTCAGCCGAGATAACTTCTGAGGACGCCAGCACTTGGAAAATGTTCTTTGACGGAGCTGTAAATGCAAAAGGTGTTGGGATTGGGGCAATATTGATTTCACCCACGAGACAACACTATCCCGCCACGGCCCGCCTTCGGTTCTTCTGTACAAACAATACTGCCAAATATGAAGCTTGTTTAATGGGCATGAACATGTCCATTGACATGGATGTAGAAGAGTTATTGATCATGGGGGATTCAGACTTGATCATCAAGCAGGCTCAGGAAGAGTGGGAAACTCGAGATGTTAAGCTCCTTCCATACAGACAACATGTGGAAGATCTTAGCAAACGATTCAAAGTTGTCGAGTTCAGATATATTCCTCGATGCCACAATGAGTTAGCCGATGCGCTGGCTACCCTAGCTGCAATGCTTCCATATCCGGGTAATGTTCGCATCGACCCATTGGAAATTCAAATCAAGGAAAGGCATGGTTATTGCAACACGGTCGAAGTAGAGCCCGATGTACAACCCTAGTATCATGATATCAAAAGATTCTTGAAAAAATAAGAATATCCAGAGCAGGACAATGAGGACCAAAAGAGAACCATCCGGAGACTCGCCAGCAAGTTCTTCCTAAGTGGGGAAGTATTGTATAAGAGGACTCCCGATCTGAATCTATTGAGATGCGTAGACGCCAAAGAAGCCGAAAAGATTATGAATGAGGTGCATTCAGGAGTATGCGGTCCCCACATGAACGGGTACGTCCTCGCAAAGAAAATCTTGTGGGCTAGGTATTATTGGATGACCATGGAGAAAGATTATTTCAGCTTTGTCCGGAAATGCCATAAGTGTCAAATACACGGCGATTTGATTCATGCACCACCATCAGAATTGCATCCTATGTCAGCACCCTGGCCGTTTGTTGCCTGGGGAATGGATGTCATCGGGCCGATCGAGCTAAGGCCTCAAATGGGCACATATTTATTTTGGTCGCTATCGACTATTTCACAAAATGGGTCGAGGCAGTCACATTCAAAGTTGTCACCAAGAAAGCAGTGGTGGATTTCGTGCACTCTAATATCATCTGTCATTTTGGTATCCCAAAGACTATGAGGGATGTATGTGAACAGGTCCAAATTACATACCGCAATTCCACCCCTTACCGGCCCAAAGTCAATGGCGCCATTAAAGCAGCAAATAAAAATATTAAGAAAATCCTCAGGAAAATGATTCAAACTCCAAGGCAATGGCACGAGAAATTGCCTTTCGCATTACTGGGATATCGCACGACAGTGCGCACGTCGGTTGGAGCTACTCCTTATCTATTGGTTTATGGCACTGAAGCCATAATACCCGCATAAGTTGAAATTCCCTCCCTTCTGATTATTGTTTTCACGCCCCAAAATCGAGGGACACGATCGGCGCTCAACCGGGGGACCCCTGTCAAGCGGACCTGGATTTGCCTTTCCTATCCCACGCATTACCCCCGTGATTCCAATATAATATACAAGTGCAATAGCAAGTTAGTCTTAGACATAAAATTACAACTTGAATTCATTTCTTCTTCTTAGCGTTAACAACATATGATACCAAATGCTTACCAAAATACATACAATATACATACTTCTACCACGTGGACCACGATTTGTCACTATCCAAAATACATATGTACAATACCACATTGTGTCTACGGAGCCTCTACGAGTAGTAGGAGTTTATAAAATACTTGCCGGCAACAAGGCTCCGGTTATACCTTACAATACTAAACAGACCCAAAAGAAGGTGGGATGAACCACACATGGCCCCGAGAGGAAGTGGGGCTCACCAACACGGCTGATGAAACGGAGAGGAAGCACTACTGTCGGTGGGCTGAGTTACCTGCTATGGAACCACCTACAATCATCATAAAATGTAGCGCCCCCGGCAAAAGTGACGTTAGTACCATTGAATAGTACTAGTATGTATGAACAAACTTTACTCTAAGTAAGATCAACAATGCACAGATAAGAAACAGTCATAGACATCGAACAGTCACAACGTAGAGATATCGAAATAATCACAATTAAAGTTCCACATGTTCTTATTTCAACACCATCACACTCCACCCTTATTCCTTCTCAACATTCCACCCTTATTTCTACCTATTACAACGTGCAACCCGATCACACCTGACAAACATATCAATTTATTATGTTGCGGCGCGCAACCCGATCCCACCGGACAATCACAAATCAGCCTTATTACGTCCTGTTGCAGCATGCAACCCGATCCCACCGTACAATCATATTCCACCCTTATTCCTCCTGTTACGGCGCGCAACCCGATCCCACCGTACAATCATATCGCACGTCAACATTTTCAATTCACAATTAAACCACAGAGAATTTCATTATAAGAACACAATTTCAATACAACCTACCATCCATATGAGTTCAAGTCACAACAAATCTTGCCCAACTATGAGTCATATAAGACATTATCACAATCAGCATAGTATGATTAAATCAACCACAATTCCTGTTCATCATTTCATTTCACAACTCTTAGCACTTTGTCATATTCACATGCTTGGGTTTGTTACCAATCTTTCATACCAACGCACTAGAGTATTTAACCAACCTTACACATGGTAAAAACATTCACGAGTAAATCACTTTTTCACAATTCCGAATAGCATAATACATGGAATTCAACTAGACAGTCAGAGAGTAGGACATCATGCCTCAACATATTCAGAACACCCAATTTACACATACTCAGACAATTATCACATAGCGGCTGTTCCGGCACCAACAAGGTGACTTTACGAAGATTAAAGTTAGCCATACATACCTGGAGTCGAAATCCCTTTTTAACTTTTACTCACAAATCACCAAACCGACTAGTACCGTCAATCTAGTTCACAATTAAACATATTCAAATCAGAATTGGAAATCATGCATACAAATCGGACTCTCTTAAGCATTTTGCTAAACACTATATGACACCATTAGATTACCAACCTCGTCTTTGTGAAATTTACCCCAACCCACTTCCTCTTACTAGATTAACACCATTATTAAACATGCATGCAAGGTCTTAGTTAATATTTTCAAGAATCAATCCATGATAATCCTCCCTTTGTTTAAAATCAGAAAATTAATGGAAAAAGGGTTGGGAACCCTTACCTGCTAGAATGAGGAAAAAGAAGATTACTCGAAATATCAGGCCTGAGGGACTTTGAAAATCAAATTGATGGAAGAACCACTTTCTCTCTCAAGAACTCTCCTTTCATTCTCTCTATTTTGTTCAGAAAACTTGTTAAAATGAAGGGGTGAGGTGTTTTAATGAACTGGGGTCGGGTTTTAAAATTAGAAAAATTAGGAGCATGACACAGGAATGCGGTCAGGAATGCGATCACATTCTTGACATGCGGTCCGCAGACCGGTCGAAGAATGGCCCTCAAGATGGGCCAAAATTAAAAACACATTGTGCAGGTATGCGACCACTATGCGGTCCGCATAACCAGAATGCGATCGCATTCTGGACCGCATAGTTGTCCACAATTTGGGCAGTGGCCTGCCAAGGTATGTGACCATTATGCGGTCCGCATACCCGTTATGCGATCGCATAGTGTGTCGCATAACGCCCAACTTCTTGAAAATTACATCTTTCAACTTCCGGGGTGATTTTATTCAAAATAGGTCTGTTTTAAGGATTTCTACAGTTATAACAACTCGGGGACTTATTCGGTCATTATCTTAAACAAGAAATTTTACGGGTCCTTACATCCTCCCCCACTTAAAATCATTCATCCTCGAATGAGGATTTTTGGAAATCATTTGGTTTTGAAAACATGACATGCAAACTCCCAATTTCACTAACTCCGATACTTTCTGAAAATTTCGCCAGAGTTTCCTTTGTATTTAGACCTATCTACCTGTCAGAGAGCCCCCGAAACACACTTCCAAGCATCATTACACAGTTTCTGTTATCCCTACAACTGGTATGCAATTCATTACCTCAACACTTGCACATATCCAATAACTTTGACAACTAAACATAGTTCATTCTCTTTACATCACAAATTAGCATATGATTCAATTAGTGTCACATACTTGCACATAATTTGGTCATTTTAGTGAGTCCCATACGATTCAATCACCTCGATACACCGTATATATATTCCAATTAATCATTACCAATCTACACTACTATTAATCATTTGCCTATCACATAAGTTTCACAAAATTTTCATTTACTTCAAGGGTTGCACACTACCCAATTAATAACAACATATACAATTTTAGCACGCATTGGGAAGTCACAACAATAAGGCAATTAGGGGAAAACGGGGTGCCTTTGCACAAATCTGAATACAACATCAAATTGCCTAGGGATAACAGTTCGCACGATCACTACTAGACTTGCTCAAACAGATGGGGATATTTTTCTCTCATTTCGTTGTCTGCTTCCCACGTGGCTTCCTCGACTTGTTGACTTCGCCACAACACGTTAACAGAAGCAATCTCTCTGTTTCTCAATTTACGGACTTGCCTATCAAGAATAGAAACCGGAGCCTCTTCGTATGATAACTCTTCATTAACCTCAATAGCCCCAACTGGCACGATGGCGGATGGATCTCCAATCACTTTCTTCAACATAGACACATGGAACACCGAGTGCACTAATGACATTTCAAGGGGCAATTCCAGCCTATACGCCACCCGTCCTATCCTTTGAGCGATCTGATATGGCCCGACGTACCTAGGGCTCAACTTTCCTTTCTTCCCAAATCGCATGATCCCCTTTATGGAAGACACCTTNCTTCGAACCATCAAATCGGAGATCTACACCTTCTTCTGTACAATGCCTCAAATGGGGCCATCTGAATACTAGCATGAAAGATGTTATTGTAAGCAAATTTGATAAGCGGCAAATGGTCATCCCAACTACCTTTGAAATCTAAAACACAAGCACGTAACATATCTTCAAGCGTTTGAACAGTCCGTTCCGCTTGACCATCAGTCTGTGGGTGGAAAGCCGTGCTAAGATTCACTTGAGTACCCAAACCTTGCTGAAATTTCCTCCAAAAATTAGCTGTGAACTGGGCTCCTCGATCTGAGATAATAGAAACTGGAGTGCCATGAAGTCTGACTATCTTCTTGATATACAACTGAGCATACCGTTCTGCAGTATCAGTGGACTTGACTGGCAAAAAGTGTGTCCCTACCAAACAACTTTAATGCAGTGGTTTTGCTATCACAACCGGCGAAGATGACAATTTAAATGTCCCTTATCTACATGATCAAGAAAGGAGCAGCACATGGTTTTGCCTTTTACATCAATTCTGTATCTAATTGTTGTCATCAATTGTCGACCAAAGTGAAAAAAGGAAGAAACTTATCATATTTTATCATTTCAAACAATATTCATCAACAAATTTAAGGCCCCATATCAACCTGGACAAAAGACATCAGCACATGGATTTGCCTTTTGCTGTTAGTAACATAACTTCAGCTCTAATTCAAAGCATGTCTACAGCCTCTTATATAAATATGATACTCATTTCATGAGCCTTTTCATCATAAAACAATCATTATCAGTTCAATCATCAAAGATCTTTCTTGTTTCTAGTTTTCCATAGAAATGAAGATGCTCAGTACTAAGAAACTCATCAACATGGCCAAGAGATGGCAGAAGTTCGTGGACAAGCAGAGGAAGAGGATTTCATTTCCAAGAAATGGAAATGATACAGACAGTTGTAGTACATCCTCATTCTCTATAGTCGAAAACAGTCATTTTGTACTATATACAACTGACCAAGCACGGTTCGTCAGGCTTACCTTGAAAATGAGGTCATTAGGCAACTTTTATGCATGTCTTAAGAAGAGTTTGGGCTACCAGATAACATGTTGATATGGTTATATGTTTGTTGTTAAGCTTCACAACTCCCTCTTCCATGTCATATGTTCCATGTTAACATCTATGTGCTTAGTCCTCTTGTGATGAACCGGGTTCTTAGTCATACTAATTGCACTAGTGTTATCACAGTAAATAGGAACGCATCCCACATCTATACCAAAGTCCAGGAGTTGTTTCTTGATCCACAACAACTGGGCACAACAAGAGGGTGCAGCCACATATTCAGCCTCAGCATTAGACAAGGCTACTGAATTTTGTTTCTTGGTGGCCCAAGAGACAAGGCGGGAGCCCAAAAAGTGAGCCATGCCTGAAGTACTTTTCCTGTCAACCAGGAAACCTGCATAATCAGCATCAGCATATCCTACAAGGTCAAAATTACTACCTTTAGGATACCAAAGGCACAAATCAGTGGTGCCCTTCAGATATCTCAAAGAAAAATTACTGCAGTGAGATGGGACTTCTTTGGATTGGCTTGAAACCTAGCACATAGTCTCACACTGAACACAATATCAGATCTACTTGCAGTAAGATATAGTAGAGACCCAATCATCCCTCTGTACGTCTTCTGATCAACGGATGAACCAGGTTCATCCACATCCAATTTTGTAGATGTGGCTATTGGGGTATTTATCTCCTTTGAATCTTCCATTTTGAACTTTTTGAGGAGTTCTTTCACATACTTTTGTATTTGAATCATTGTTCCATGTGGAGTTTGTTTGATTTTCATACCTAAGAAAAAGGTTATCTCACCCATCATACTCGTTTCAAACTCACTCCCCATTAATGTAGCAAATTCCTTGCTGAGCTTCTCAGTTGTTGCCCCAAATATGATATCATCAACATATATTTGTACAATCAGAAGATCTTTTCCCTTTTCCTTTAAGAACAAAGTACTGTCTATTTTGCCTCGTTTGTACCCATGTTCCAGCAGGAATTTTGACAATCTCTCGTACCAAGCTCTAGGTGCTTGCTTGAGACCATAGAGAGCCTTGTCAAGTTTATATACATGATCAGGTGATTCTTTACTTTCAAAACGAGGAGGCTATTTTACAAATACCTCTTCCTTCAAATAGCCATTGAGAAAGGCACTCTTGATATCCATTTGATGCAGAGTGAATTCCATGTGTGCAGCAAATGCTATAAGAAGTATGATTGCCTCCAATCTTGCCACGGGAGCAAAGGTCTCTTCATAATCAATTCCCTTTTCTTGGTTGTATCCTTGAACAACCAGTCTTGCCTTGTTTCTTGTAATTGTTCCATCCTCATCGAGTTCGTTCCTGGAGACCCACTTGGTGCCAATTATTGATATGTCCAGTGGCCTGGGTACCAAGTGCCATACTTCACTTCTCTCAAATTGATTCAGCTCCTCTTGCATGGCAGTTACCCAATCAGCATCTTTCAGGGCTTCACCAATGTTCTTTGGTTCAATCAAGGATAGAAATGCATCAAACGCACATAGATTTTTCAAGGAGGATCTAGTTTTGATTCCAGATCTCAAGTCTGTTATGATGTTCTCAAGAGGGTGAGAACTCTGATATCTGTGTGGTTTGAGAACCAGTTGTTCACTTCTGGATTGTTCCATGTTGTCTTGTTGCTGTGGAACAGGATCAAGGCCAGTATTTTCATGAGGAATTCCCCTTGTCGAATTGCGTGGGGTTGTTGAACCTGGTCCATCACCTGTTCCATCTGCCATAGGTGCTTCAATGTAATCATTTCTCCTCACCAGTCCAAGCTCCTCATCTTCTGGCTCCTGTCTCTCAGATAAAGTGTTA
>ML245026.1:0-22665 GCA_005239495.1 Nicotiana undulata
ACAGAGAATCAGGCAATGGACATCTTCTCTGAGTATATGACATACTATATGATGAAATCTCAGATGGTGGTATTAGTGCTATGCATTCATTCCATTGAGAGGAAATCACATATATGTATATACATAGAGACAATGGGGAGCAATCTGCTGCCCATTTCTTTCAGCAAAGTCATGGGTTGGAAGCTACTTTATACGAAGTGTGTAAAATTGATGACCAAGAGGGAGGAAACAACTCAGTTTCACAGGAAGTAATCCAAACAATTACAAAGATACAAAGGCAGCAACTAGCGCAATCATGTACTCACAAGAAGAACAACTACATACAGGATCATAGATGGAGCAATTTTAGGCACTTGAGGCAGCACTTTCAAATGGGATTGATGGAATACAAGATATATGATACATCAAAAACTCATCTCAACAACATAGTATGATGTACAAGGAACAAATCAGAGCAGAAAACTCGGGGATTCACTCATCGAGCAATGCTAAATCAGGGACGACAAAAGGCGAGAGAAGCACTGAAAATTGGCCTGGGACAGTAGATGGAGTACTCTGGACAGGGAAGCTGAAAAAGCCAGAAATCAAGGAGGATACACACACAAATACAAGACGATACACAGCAATATTGCATAAAGGAACAAGCAGAAGAGGAGTACAAAAAAGCGCAATTGGTTATGTTTGTAATAGGCTAGTTTTTACTCATACATTAGATTTCACTTCACATAGTAGTACTACATCATGGATAGATGTAGACCTCATATATTATCGTCTTACTCCTAGTAAGACACCATGCTACTCTGTTTTCATTTTATATATATATATAAACTAGCCCTAGGCGCTCAGCCTAGTGGATTACTAAAAAAAAAAAAACCCTCATTTTCCCCTTCTCATGCTCTCGTTACACTCCGCCGTCCTCTTCTCTCATCTCTCTCAAATGCTCTCTGCTAGAACCGCCATAATTCTCACCGGCCGTTGCCTTGCCGGTCTTTATGGTGGTCTCACGACTCTCCTTCCTACGCCGGGTATCACTACCTTGAGGCCCTCAGAGGAACCAGAAGGCGATTCACTCACCCCTATGGTTTTTCATGCCATTTTCCGGCCATCCATGGCCGTCTGAGTAAGACCCTGTTATTTTCGGCTAGAAAGTCGGTTCTCCTTCTCTTTGGGTTGTCTCTATGAAACCCTAACTGTTAGCCCCTGATTTTCTTAGATATGCAATAGATATGGGCGTGTTATGAGTTATTCTATTGCTTCTTTAAAGGTTTTTCGATTTTTCCTAAAAATGACTCTTCATCTTCGAAATTAGGGTTCTAAACCCCTTTTCAGAAACAATTTTCCTTCTGATTTTTAGTATTATTCTATGGTTTTCATCATGTTTAAACTTTTATCTAAGTTTTTCCCTCTTTATCTGAGTTGTTATGTTAAAGCCCTAAGTTTTCTTGGTTTTAATTTGTGATTCTGAGTTCATCTTTGATTATATGTTCGATTAATATGCATATGTGTTTATTTATCATGAAAATTCTGTGCTCTGTGATATTACCCTATTTTATTAGGGTTTCCGCTCTTTGTGTTCATTCTGTTAACTCCCTCAAATCATTTACTATATGCTCTATGTGATTTTACCCTATGTTTGCTTGATAGGGTTTCTCCCTTTTTCCTATTGTGAGTTTTATTCCGTTTGCTCCCATAAATTTGTGCTAATTTCTCCTAAGTCAGTACTATTTTCCATAAGTGAGTCCTTGAATTGTTGTGATTGATTCTTCACTGATCTCGCATGAGATTTTCTACTGATTTTAACCTTGTGAAATATTTTCTGACCTTATGGTCAATTAGGCTGTTAACTGATTTTAAGCATTTTCCTTAATTAAAGTATGCTGAACCTAGTCTCTGTTACATGTTCTATGCTATGCTACTTCCTTATTTGATTATACTCTGCCTTATACGATTTCTTTCCTTATTTAGTGGCTGCTTATTACCGTTTGAATTTGACTCCTTAATTAAAGGAAGTCCTTATGCTAATTTGATTCTAATTAGTACATAGTTCCATAATCACTGTTGAACTCTATTTTTTTACCTAATTGCTACCCGTTTTTAAAACTATAAGTACCTTAGTCTCTCATTAGCACAGAGACACGAACACATTGTTCAAAACTCTCTCTTACACAAAAACTCTCTTCTGCTCTCTTTTCTCTAGTTACTTGCTCCTATTCTTAGTCAGCCGGTTGTAAACCCAGGCTGACTACTGTACTCTTTGGTCCTTCACTCTATGTTTTCTCTCTTCTATACTAGTATGTCCTGATTTTAGTTTAAGTACCAAAAATAATATGTTTCTTTTGCTACTTCAATTCATCCTATTCCTAATATATTTTTACTTATGGTTTTGCTGTGAAGTTTGTACTTGACCTGGTTACATTATTGTTCACTTAGCCTGTTATGTACTCCCCTCCCTTAGACTCAGCATGCTTATGAGATGTTATCCCCTTCTAGTATACTTCAATAAGATTATGTCTGCTTATGTTTCTATGATTACTGGCATGAATTCTTCTGTGGCAAAACAATTTGCACCTTATGTTATTTGGTATTGAGTAATCCTGAAGTTTATGTTATATCCTTAATCCCTGGATGCCCCCCTAGCATGTTGATGACTCTTTACTTGAGTGTTCCTGAAACTATGTGCTTACCTAGGTGCCCTATTTTCCCCCAATTTCCCATTACCCCTGTTTGGTGTTGCTGAACCTGCCTTGGTTCTGTGTTCTTTTGCTATGTATGAACCTATTTTGGGTGCTATGTCTGGACTGTTGCTTATTACTCTACTCTCTTTTTAAAAAAACTGTTCTGCCATAACTCTGTAGTTCTTTACAAAATCTTTCAAACAAGTCTCTTTTTAAACTGTTTTCCTACTCACTGTTTTCAAACTATATCAAGCACTTTCACTATATTCTTAGACACCTTAGGTTCTGCCCCTTTTGTCTGAGTTTTGCTTTGGGACCGTTGAGCTCCCTCTGAACTTTGACACACAAGAGCTGGCCTTTCCACACTGCACTTACTCTACCTTAGCTATGAAATCTAGGTGTGAGCACTGCCCGGGATCCTTTGAGGTTCTTAGGAAACTCTGACACACCCGGAATATGAGAAAGGTTGTGAAACAAGACTTGGCATTGAGGATCTGGAAACTTGGGCCTATTATGAAGGCTCCCTATAGTTAACTTCTTCATTTTCTTACTTTTAGTTATGAAATTCATATTCAGAGGTTTGTAATAATTATTGTAAAAACTCTTTGGGTACGGATGGTGAAAAAGGATGGGTACTACGCATGCTATAGTTGTTAAAGGGTAGAAAACATGTCCTTAGGTTTATATTCTTGATTGCGCAATATAAACCATGTTTAGGATTCATGCATGCATTAGAAACCATGCCTCTTAGGTCTTATGTCTATTGTTTCAGCATGTGCATTCTTATATCACTTATAAATTCCTGTGTTAAAACATGCTAATAATCAGTACTTTGCCATTATGTCATACGTTTCCATGTACACTTAGAAACCATGCTATAGGATAAAAACAACATTAATAAACAGGTCGTTCCATCTCTCCTGCATATTCTGAAAGCATGTTCAAGTATTGCAACACTTATGCATTTAGAAAATCCTTCTTAGGTCTTGCATATATATGTCACTTTGCATTTCTTTTGTGCGTTAGATATCCTGCCATTAGGATTGCATCCACATCCGCTTAGGCATCTCTAGTTAATTATGGATAAAAGACAGATTCATACAACTGGTAATAGTTCCCAAATCCTGGACATTTAGAACAACATGATTAATTCAAATAGTTTCCTTAATAACTCCTGGTAACTACTGAGCATTGTCCCACGCCTAGGCAAGCCTTAGGAGATTAAAGTCGTTAAAAACTGGAAGTCTGCTTATTTATGTATACTTCTTAACCGTCAACAGGCTTAAAATCAGTAGGCAAAACTGATTAGGACTCCCTCTCTGAGTTACGAAATCATATCTGTTTCTTTGTCATTTTAAAATCACCTAGATACCCTGCTTTAGGATTCTGAACTAATATAGACCTTAATTGTGTTTGAGTCGTGCTGTCTAATTGCATTACTTGTGGAGGTAAACTTGAGCCTTTATTTGCTTTTCTATGTTCCCATTAACTGCAGTCCTACGTGCTTTTGTCTATCGCCTTAGCATTTTCTCCATTTAAACCCGAGGGTCTACTTAGAACTTCCTTTATAGGTAGAGGTCCTAAACTCCTCCAGGACCATCAGGAAGGGGACGGGTAATAGCACGCAATAGAGGTAGTTGACCAACACTCGCTCTAATTACCTTTACGGGGTGGGAAGGGTAAATATGGACATGATGATCGATGCGTTAATACCACGTGTAGCCCCTCTTTGAGGAGTGACATACCGGGTATTGCATTGATGTGATCCATATTACAAAAAACCTAAGGCATCCCTTATCCCCCATATGCATGTTTAGATTATAACTTCCTCAAAAACTTTACTTAGTTATCAAATATTTTCAAAACGTTAAGTAACACATGTGCGCTTAGACTGCAAGTCTTTCAAAACCTTTTGCTTGACTTAGACATTAATTGCTTATTTGCTACTTGATTAAAATTCACAAAGTCGTTTGGCTGGGAACCATAATTGTGGATTCTGAGGGATGCCTAATACCTTCCCCTTAGAATAATTTCAAGACCTTACCCTGTCTCTGGTTATCAAATCAATAAATGACCCCAAATAAGTGTCTTAATGCACCTTAAAATCGTTAGATGACAACTCTTCAAATCTTGCTTACCCTTTCCCAAAAAAAAAAAAAACGAGTTGTCCCAATATTGTCAAAAACCCTTGACCGACCCGAAAGGAGTTGGAAAAAAGAGGGCGCGACAGAGGACCCCAATATAGTACATTAGCATTTATTGTAAAGATTTCGATAGATCCGGCTAGTTAATGTTCAGGTACGAAATCGTATTTTGTTACAGAGTTGTCTGCCTCGATCTCTGTGTCGTTAATTAAGTCGATCCCGGATCCGTATTTTTTTGGGTCGAAGGTAGTCGGGCTTCGAGACCGGCCCCGGACCATACGTGAGATTTCGTATGAACAGTCCTCGAATACCATAATTCACATAAAATTGGCCTCCCCAATTTTAGCCGTACACAGATAGTCCCCGAATTTCTTATAAGGAAATGATAAGAAATGACCTCGATGTGAATCCTCTCGAGCCCTTCACGATGACATCATACTCATGACACACACTTATCAGTCGATTTGAAACGTCCTATCAGATCATCTTCCCAAGAACATTGATTGCACTACCGTTTCATTTTTTCAAGAAAGGTGATGATTGCGCCGTCAGTTGATTTCCTCAGAAGCATTTATTTCGTAGTTGGTAAGGTTGCCAGCATTCTATAAATAGGGGGTTGCCTGATCCCAAGCTCTATTCATCCTTACTTCAACAGCCTTCAGCCCTTTTCCTTTCTTATATTCATCTCTACTCTTTCTGCCTTTATGGTGCAAGACTATGTTTGTACAGTTATCCGGCAGTGGCATTTTGAGTCTGGCCACGGTTTCCTTCTCAAAGTCATCCCCCACTAATCAGGGTTATATTGGGTTGTTGTTGTTATTACTGTTGCTGTCGGCCCGAGGAGACGAGAGAAGGGCATCGAGTGCCTTTCGTGCCGGAAGGTATGCAGTACCTATAATGCTGCTCATCTATCTTAACTTCAACCGAGTGTGGAGCTTTGCCCTTCTTTCCTCCCGTGAGGCGAGGAGGCAATATCCATTGACTTTTGCATCCCACACCGGTTCGATGTTTCAAGAAGTGGCTTCCCAATAGCGGTGCTGGAAGCTTTGAGGAGGAGGAACATGTTGTCCGCCCGTTGCCGCTCCGACAAGTGGGAGGCCCGAAGATGCTTAAAAAAGGCTGAAACGAGGTCCCTTAGAAGGAGGTCATCGAGGATGTTTCCTTCGAGTATAGGCTTCTGTCCCTAGATGTTACGACCCTAAATCACTAAGGTATGTGATGACGCCTATCATGGAACTAGGCTAGCCCTCTAATACAATGAGATCAACACTTATCCGTTTATAATAAAGTGGGCATTCGCCCGAGCTTGAATGTAGATTATGTTCACATTTGTTGTTTCTCTCGCGAGATTCTTGGACACGAGTTTAATGAATGTGCTCCCCTGGTTCTTTATCAATAGTTGTGCCTTGCCTTTGTGGCAGGCTGTAGTGCCGAATTGTTATCGGTCTAAGATCTGTTTCCCGAAATGGACCTTTTAGGCTCTTGTTTTGGCCAAACATTTTTCCTGATGTTCGAAGATCGGCCGCTTCGGGCTTTTAGTCCCTGAGCCAGGTCTTGGCTTTGGTTTTTGACTTTTAGGTATCGAAGTCGGCTTTTGAAGATTTCGTATTGGGTCTAAATATCCTTGTGTGTATTTTATTATGGGGTTAATGTGGACTTCAGATTGTCCCATAAGCTTTTTAGGGTCAACCCGGAGGTAACTGGCGTGCCTGCCTGTTGATGTTTTCAGTTAATCATCTAGAGCTCAGTCGTTACAGCTTCGAGCTCGCTGGCCCTTTGAGTTTCGAATTAGCTCGGAGGCATCTTGCGCTGGCTTCAAGACTCTTAGGCGACTTTTAGTTAACTATTTCGGGCTCAGTCCCTGATACGGGTTACGATTCGAGCTCATCGACCCTTTAGGTTTTGAATTAGCCCGTTGATAACTAGGGATTTTACCTTGTTTTGTACTCTATATTGCTTATGTTTTGGATGCAACTGTACACAAAATAGTCCCAAAGGCTTACGTGTTGTGCTTGTTGCAGGGTTTAGTCAAAAGGGAAGAAAAATAGTCAAAGACATGCTAAAATAAGAGTGAAACTTGCACAAGTACAAAGAAAAAGTAAAGGCCCAACTCAATGGACCACCGCGGTCCGTGGTCATGTTTATGCGGTCCGCGGTGGTGAGATTCATAGAGCTACTTCTCAAGGAAAATCCACCGCGGTCCGCGATCATGATTGTGCGGTCCGCGGTAGTGAGATTCAGAGAGCCAGTTTTCAAGGCCAAATCCACCGCGGTCCGCGGTGGTGAGATTCAGAGAGCATGTTTTGAAGGCCAAATCCACCGCGGTCCGCGGTGGTGAGATTCAGAGAGAATGTTTTGAAGGCAAGATCACCGCGGACCGCCACGGTCCAGTTTATGCGGTCCGCGGTCAAGAGGATCAAAGACCCCAACACTTGAAGCCTAGAAGACCACCGCGGACCGCGGTCCTTTCTTCGCGGTCCGCGTTGAAGCCACTGCGGCCGCAATCCATTTTATGCGGACCGCGGTGGTCAAGTTTAGAGCCCAAATTTGTGAATCCAAAAAAGCCTCACCACGACTGCAGTCAATTTTGCGCGGTCCGCAGTGACCCTGCAGGGGCAGTTTTGTCTGAAATTTTTGGCCTAGTATAAATAGCCTCTTTTGTTATTTTTTTAGGGTAAGCTTTATATCAGACATTGTGGGGAGCTTGTGGGCGTTTTTCTACATCAAGTTTTTGTAATTTTAGCTAGATTTCAACATTAAATTCTTCAGTTTTATTTTATAATTCAATTACATGGGTCTTGCTTCATCTATTTCTTTGATTTCTTCATTGATTATTAGTAGCTAAACCCATTAGCTAGGGTTGTAGATCAACCCTAGTGTGGGTAATTAATGGGTTCTCTAATTTAGGGCTTAGATGTTTATGGGTGATGGATATTTGGGTTGATTTGTGGGTTTATTGTTAAAATTAGTGGTTGCAAACACTAATTGGTGTTCAATTGACTTGGGTCCTTATTGAGAAAAAGGAATTGAGTCTAGAAAATCAACCCAACAAGGAATTGGGATGAAATCATGAGAATTGATAGTCCCAATTACCAGGTTAAACCTCGAGAGAGTAAAACACTACTTGAGCCTAAATTGCTTGTGCAAATCTAATACCCAATTGACCTTGAGAAAGGTAATTAGGGTAATACCACTCAAACTACCGAGAGGTATAGAGTGGGTAACTTTGGGAATTGGCTATATCATAATTCCCCGAATAACATCTTTGCTTTAGAAATTAGAATCCGCTAATTACTCGCCTAGGTGAAAGTCATAACCCTAGTGCCTTTATCCAATTAGAAAACAACCCAAAAAGACAATAGTTAGCTTAATTGCAATTATAGTTAGCCTAAATCATAGTTATAATATAAAACCCAAAATTATGAGAAATGTAATCAAGAACACGAAACACTATTAGATTACGTAGAAACTCGACTCCAAATCATAACTCTCTGAGGAATCAATCCCGACCCTTCGGGTAAAAGCTGCACCGACCCACATCTTGCTACTTTAATAGTAGTGGGGTGAGAGTCGATATCTCATGACCAAAAAGGACTTCAAAGCGAGACTCGTGCGGTGGGTGTTGTTACTTCAAGAGTTCGACTTGGAGATTGTTGATCGAAAAGGAAGTGAAAACCAAGTGGCCGACCATCTCTCTAGATTGGAGGAGCAAGGTCGACCTTGTGATGAGCTTGAAATTAATGACAGTTTCCCCGATGAACAACTCCTTTCTATGTCAATGCAACAAATTCCATGGTTCGCAGACATTGCCAACTATTTTGTCACTGGTGTTGTTCCTTTTGAGCTCTCTTCTAACCAAAGGAAGAAGCTTAGGAGGGATAGCATGAATTTTTATTGGGATGAACCATACTTATTCAAGATTTGCACTGACGGGGTCATCCGGCGATGTGTACCGGAAGAAGAACAAAGGTCGATTCTTGAGTCTTGCCACTCCTCACCTTATGGTGGTCATCATGGAGGGGCAAGGACTGCTTCAAAGGTGTTGAGTTGTGGTTTCTTTTGGCCTACATTGTACAAAGATGCCGGTGACTTAGTCAAGAGATGTGATGAGTGTCAGAGGGCCGGGGGAATTTCAAAGAAAGATGAGATGCCTCTCAATACTATTCTTGAAGTGGATATTTTTGATGTACGGGGTATCGATTTCATGGGCCCGTTTGTTAGCTCTTGTGGGAACACATAACTCGTGGTGGTGGATTATGTCTCCAAATGGGTTGAAGCAGTGGCTCTACCCAACAATGAGGCCCGGAGTGGTATTTCATTTCTCAAGAAGAGCATTTTTACAAGGTTTGGCACGCCTCGTGCAATCATTAGTGATAGGGGACGCATTTCTGTTAAAGCTTTTGACACTTTGCTTGCAAAGTATGGTGTCAACCACAAAGTTTCCACTCCCTATCATCCCAGGCGAGTGTCCAAATGGAAGTCTTAAACAGGGAAATCAAGAGTATATTGTCAAAGACGATCAATGCAAGTAGGATTGATTGGTCAAAGAAGTTGGATGACGCTCTATGGGCTTATAGGACTGCTTACAAGACCCCGATCGGTATGTCTCCATACCGATTGGTGTTTGGAAAATATTTCCATCTACCGGTTGAGTTAGAGAACAAGGCTATGTGGTCCTTGAGAAAGTTGAATCTTGAATGGGATGTGGCAGCCAATCTTCGTGTGGAGTAGCTTAATGAACTTGACGAATTCAGATTCCATGCCTACTCCAGTTCGTCCTTGTACAAGGACAAAATGAAGTACCTTCATGATAAATATGCTCGTGGCAAGGAGTTCAAAGTAGGTGACTTGGTTCTCTTGTTCAACTCTCGGTTACGTCTATTTCCGGGAAAGATTAAGTCAAAATGGAGTGGACCTTTTGAAGTTGTGTTTGTGACTCTGTTTGGTGCACTTGATCTAAAGAACAAAAGTGGGGAGATTTTCAGAGTTAATGGGCACAGGGTCAAGCACTACCTGGGCAAAATTGATGACAACCATGTGGTGGCACTTCTTCATCTCAAGTGAACATGGTAACATGCGTCGTGCCACGGCATTAAATCAGGCGCTTCTTGGGAGGCAACCCATGTGTCTTTATTTTTGTTTTTCTTTGATTTTCTTGGTAGTATAGGACTAATTTTTTGACTAAATAGTGTTGGGATGTTGTAGGATTATTTTGATGCAGGGAAAAAAGCTAAGTGTAGAAATTCCAACTCTCTGAAGTTTGCAGTGCGGACCGCGGTCCTCTTTGTGCGGTCCGCGGAGCCATCTCACAAGAAAATTGGTCTCTGAAGTTTGCCAACGGGGACCGTGGTCAATATTGTTCGGTCCGCGGTGCTATCTCATGAAGAAGTCAGTCTCTGAAGTTGCCACCGCGTCCACGACACCCTTTTACGCGGACCGCGGTAGTCCACTGCGCCGCAGTTGATTTTTCGTGGACCGCGGTGGCCAACCCAGTTGCCTAGCAAGCTGAAGGACCGCGGACCACGGTCCTTTTTACGCGGTCCGCAGTGGGTAGGTACAGTGGGTCCCAGGCCCAACTCTATAAATAGGGTCTTAGGACTTCATTTTACACTTTACGCACTTTGACAATCTACACTAAAGGTTTTACTGTGTATCAACTTGTTAAGTTCAAGTACCCATTTCATTCATCTTATCTTCATCTCACATCTAGTAAGTACATTTTTGATTTTAGAACTTCTTAATTTTATTATTTTCTTGTTTATTTGGTAGATTTTCTTCTTCTTTTCTCCCTTTTTCTTCTTTAATCCATTAACCATGTGTAGGGTTTGTTCATAATGCTCAATTTATACCCATTGTAGTTAATTCCACTAATTAAACACTTAGGGTTTCAACAACATGTTCATTTTAACTTGAATTAATTGTAAAAATTGGAACCCTAGTTTTTTGGAATTAGTGCGGTCCGCGGGGCTTTTACGTGGACTGCGGTGCTTTAACTGTCAAGGCTCATCTGATGACCGCGATGCCTTTTTGTGCGGTCCGCGGTGGCCCAGTGCGGATCGCGGTCATTTTTGTGCGGTTCGCGGTGCTTAACTTCAGATAAGTGGGTAGTCTAAACCCCACTTCTTTGCGGACCACGGTTGTCTTTGTGCGGTCCGCGGTGCCTGAGTGCGGACCGTGGTCACTTTTATGCGGTCCGCGGTGACCATCTTCAGAGAGTTGGGTATTCTTAACCCACCTCACCGCGGACCGCGGTCCCAACTTCTGCAACTCATTTATCAGTATCTGTTCTTTTGTGTTCTCTAATCTATGCACTTCTGAATACTAACAACTTTACATGAATTCAACTTACAGATTATGGTCCAATCAAGAGGAGGTGGTCGAAAACGAAGTGGCAGGGGAGAGTCATCCCGGGGGCAAGGCAAGGGAATGATAAAACTTGCTCCAAAGGTCCGAGAAGCTATGAAAGCCACCAGGAAAATAATCCGGACATTGGATAGAGTTGCTTCCCATTCGGGGAGTGAATATGCACCTTTCGGAGAAGCCTCCTCAGAATCAATTCTTGAATACATGCCAGATTATCCGGAGAGATTCTGGTTGACCAATGAGCCCTCTGACTCTCCCCCTGCCCAAGCATCAGCCCATTATGAGTCGTCTGAAGGTCCAACCTCTTGTGCGATCGCACAAGTCATTTTCCCACCCCAGGTCCAACCTCTTGTGCGATCGTAGCTGATTGCCTGCAAACGCACTGAAGAAAACCAGATAGAAAAATTCTGGTGTTTTGGAATTAACTCCGAGGGGTCCGAAACTCACCCGAGCCCCTCGGGACCCCGTTTAAAGACACCAACAAGTATGTATTCATGATACAGACTCGCTCGAATTTACGGAACATGAAAAACAACAACGAAACTCAAAATTCAACCCCAAAACCAAATAGAATCAACTTAAGAACTTAAGAAATTCTAGAATTCACTTCAATGCACTGAACGGGTCTATACTACTCAGAATGACTTCAAATTTTGCAGATAATTCACAAATGACATAACGGAACTATTCCCGGTCTTGGAATTACATTCGGCCCTCGGTAGCATAAAATCACATTCCAAGCCAAATTTCAAGTTCTATGAAAAGTTCTCAAAACTTCACTAACTCTAAATTTCCCATTTTGATCCGAAACCCGTCAAATCAAGGCCGTTTCTTACCAAATTTTACATATAACTTAAATAACACATATTGAACCTGTTCCGGGATCCGGACCCATAATACAGGCCCGGCAGCACATATTTCACATCAAGGTTCATTTTCATAAGCCTTTATTATTTTCAGAAAATAATTTTCTTTAAAAATTTATTTCTCGGACTTGGGTCCTCGGAATTTGATTCTGGGCATACGCCCAAGTCCCATATTTTTCTACGGACCTTCCGGAACCGTCATATCATGGATCCGGGTCCGTTTACCAAAAATGTTGACCAAAGTCAACTTTATTTAATTAATTTTCATAAATTCAACTCTTTATCAAGTTTCCACATAAAGGCTTCCCGGCTACGCGCCCGGGCTGTGCACGCACATCGAGGTGAGATTGACGGAGGCTTTCGGGGCCTCGAAACACAGTCATAATTAAATTTACTTAAGATGACCCTTTTGGGTCATCACAACTATCTAACCTTATCTCACCAAATTAATCTGGTTTTATTAAGAGTAGGTCTATAAGTGAGAATGTCATGTTAGTTCAGGAGTTGGTGCATAACATTCCTAGGTCTAATAAGGACGGTAATGTAGTTCTTAAGCTAGACATGTCTAAAACTTATGATAGAGTCTCTTGGCCTTTTCTTTGTTAGATTCTTAGAGCTTCAGGATTTGATGTACTTTGGATTTATATGGTATGGAGGATGGTATCCAACATCTGGTACTATATTAATATCAATGGAGTTAGGAAGGGATTTTTACATTCCTTCAGGGGACTTAGGCAAGGGGATCCCCTATCCTACTCATTATTTGTTCTATGTGCAGAATTACTTTCAAGGATGCTGAACCAACTTCTTGAACAAGTTGACTTTGTGCCATATTCAATGGACAAACCAGGACCTGTGATTATACATTTGGCGTATGCTGATGATACTATACTCTTCACATCAGGGGACATGGAGTCCATCAAACTTATGATGCAATGCTTACATACATATGAGGAGATCTTAGGACAGTTGGTGAACAAAGAAAATCAGCTTTCTTGGTGGCTCCTAATGCAAGTCAGAATAGTGTTGAGGATATCAGACTCTTTACTGGGTTTCAACATAGGTTTTTCCCATTCACAAACCTCACAACCCCTATTTATGGGGGGGGGGGGGGGGAAAAAAATTTCCCTCTTCAAAAATTTGGGTTTAAAATTTGGGGGGGGGGGAAGAAAATTTGCTACTTCAATGATATGGTGTCTAAGATTAACAACATGGTACAAGAAACCATCCTATATTCTTTACCTATGCATATTTTATCATCTGTAAACCCACCAAAAACCAATTTGAAGCATATTGAAAGAGTGACAGAAAATTTCTTTTAGGGAGAACTAGAAGGGAAATCTAAGCATCATTGTGTAACGACCCGGTCGGTCATTTTGAGAGTTAGCACCCCGATCCCCTAATAACTGCTTCTCCCATGTATATTTCTTCTTTTGGGACTTGTCGGAATATTGAGTGGTGAAATTCGGAGGGATTTTGGACACATAGTCCATAAATGTGAAATTTAGCTTAAAATATCAGGCCGTAGTTAGAACTGCGTGAAGACGGATCTGGAATGGAATTCCGTTGACTCCGTTAGCTCCGTTGGGTGATTTCAGGGTTTGGAGCGTGTTCGGAATATGTTTTCGAGGCCTGTAGTAGATTTAGGCTTGAATTGGCGAAAGTTAGAATTTCGGCGATTTCAGCCGATAGGTGAAATTTTGATATCAGGCTTGGAATGGATTTTCGAAAGTGACAACATGTCCGTAGTGTCATTTATGACCTGTGTGTAAAATTTGAGGTAATTCGGATGAGTTTTGACGAGTTTCGGCATTGGGTGTGGATTTTGGAAATTTCATAAGTTCTTAGGCTTGAATCCTTGCATAATTGGTGATTTTGATGTTATGAGATGTGTTTTGAAGGCTCGAATAAGTTTGAATGAAGTATTAGAGTTGGTTGGTAGGTTTGGTTGGGGTCCTAGGGGCCTCGGGTGTGTTTCGGGTGCTCAAACGGGCACTTTTAGCCTTAGGTGAGCTGCTGATTTTTCTGGTTTTACAGCAGCAGTGTTTTGATCATCACGATCACGTGAGTTCTTACGCGATCGCATAGGGTAAGCTGAGGCAGGCAAGAAATCTCTATGTGCGATCATAAGATTTGCTCCGCGATCGCAGTGTTTGGGCATTTTTAGTCTCCGCGTTCTCATGGTCCCAGGACGCGATCGCATAGAAGCTAGGGCAGCTGAGGAATTGGGCATTACTCTACGCGGTCGCGTGAAGCCAACCACGCTCGCATATATTTAAGTGGTTAAGGTTCGTGATCACAATCAGTTCTCTACGATCGCATAGAAGCAATTTTAGGCGCTGTTGGGATAACTCATCGCGATCACGTCTGTAAGTCTGCGATCGCATAAAGTAAATAACTGGGCAGAACATTTAAAGACCCAAATTCGAGGGTTTGAACTATTTTCACATTTTTGAACTTGAGAGCTCAGGAAGTGCGATGTTTGGAGAGTTTTGCACCTGGGCAACTTGGGTAAGTGATTTCTAACCGATTTAGACTAGTTTCCATGATTACACACTTAAATCCAGCCTTTATATTCGAAATTTGGTGGAAAATTTGGGAAAATTTGGATAAACTTCCTAGGCCGAATTCTTGAGTTTTGATTGGGATTTTGACATCTGATTTGAGAAATTCTTATATGGTTAGACTCGTGAGTGTATGGGTGTCCTAATTTATAATTTTTACCCGATTTCGAGATGTGGGCCCGAGGGACTTTTTGAGCAATTTTCCATATTCCGCGTATTAGCTTTGAACTTATTAGCTATTTTGGTTCCTTGAGTTGATATTTACTTTGTGCAATAGAATTGAATAGATTTGGGACACCAGGAGCCGGATACTCATGGCAAGAGCGTGATTTTGAGTTGAGTAGCGCAGTCGAGGTAAATGGCTTGCCTAACTCTGTGTTGGGGACTTCTCCCTTAGGTTGTTTTGATACTGTTTTGTTATCTGGGCGCCGTGTACGTGAGGTGACGAGTACGTACACGGGCCATTGTTGCTAAAACTCTATTCTTCTTCCATGACATAAATCATTTTCACTCCTATTTCACTGTTTCTTGCATTAACTACGTAGTTTAGCTTAGGAAGAAGCATGTCTACCTATTTACTTGAGTTTCCCTTAATTGTCACTATGTTCACCATGTTTAGGTAGTTCTATCCGTATTATTGCCTACTATTTTTCCTGAACTGTTAGATAAATTACATCTGATATTCATTCGCATTGCATATTTAAATTGGGTCTACGGACGAGATTCCGAGAGCTTTCCCCTGTACTGCATTGCATATTTAAATTGGGACTACGGAATAGATTCCGGGAGCTTTCCCCCTGTACTGCATTGCATATTTAAATTTGGACTACAGACTAGATTTCGGGAGCTTTCCCCCCTGTACTGCTTTGCATATTTACTACTGTGAGATACGATGTGCTGAGCTGAGGGCTCCCTTTTACTATTTCTTTTAGCCTACTGTTTCTACTATTTTGCCTTAGCTTATTATATATCTCTGATCAATTTTTAAACTATTTTACTATAAAAATATAGTAGAGCCTTAACCTGACCTTGTCACTACTTGACTGGGGTTAGGCTTGACACTTACTGGGTATCAATTGTGGAGTACTCACGCCCTTTCCTGCGCATGTTTTCAATGTGCAGATCCAGGTACCAGCACCCATTATCGTGGCTAGGAGTCGTCTAGCAGCTGCCAGGAGACCACGAGGTGATTCTGCCGCGTCCGCAGAATCCCACGAGTCCCCTTCTACTATAGTATAGGCATAGAAGATTTATGTATTTTTCCACTATTTCGTTGTATAGAGCTACATTTAGTACAAAGCTTGTGACTGTCGTGACATTCCGGGTTTTGGGAAGTGAAATTGTATATGACGAGCGGCTGAATTATGTGTCTTCCTCTTCTTTTCTATTTCAATTATTATATTGCTTTTATTTCTATACAAGTTTTAGGCTTACCTAGTCGTAGAGACTAGGTGCTGTCACGAGACCGTTCGGAGGGTAACTCGGGTCGTGACACATTGGTTTGCTTGGAACTCATTATGTTACTCACATGAAAAAGGAGGAGCAGGCTTCAGGTCCATCCAGGACATGTGTCTTATGTTTTCTACCAAGAACTGGTGGAGGTTTAGAATAAAGCAATCCTTATGGAGAGAGATTTCACTGAGGCTAAATGTTGTAAGAGAGGACATCCAACAGCCAAAGTATGTGCTTTTAGACAGTCCCATATCTGGAAACAGCTCATGTAGGTGAAGTCCAAAGCTGAAAAGTTCATCCTTTGGAAAGTTAAGGATGAAAATGTGTCCTTATGGTGAGACAACTGGTCAGGTTTAGGTGCTCTGGCAGAAACAAGAAATGCAGGGCCTAAACCTGGTAAAACTAAGTTGAAGCACTAATACAAATAAGACCTTTAGAGGAAACTCAAAATGGATTTAGAGGCAATAATAATAGCCGCTATATCTTTTACTGGCCATTAGTCTTTTACCGCTGAAACCGGGATCAGCAAAGCCTTTAGCGGCTATTATCGAAAAAGATGGTAAACATTATGTTTTATTGCCGCAAAAGTTATTATCTTTAATGGCAATTATAATGGATACTAAATTCAATCTAAAACGGCTAATTATACTTCTTTAGCGTCCATTATTATAACCCCTACATTAAAAATAATTGCCGCTAAAAATCGCATCTTTAAGGTCAATTGTTTGTGGCAATTACTATGGTTACTAATCCAATCCAAACGGATAATTATACTTCTTTAGCATCTATTTTTTATAGCTGCTAAACTAAAAATAGTTTCCACTAAAAGTCCACATCTTTAACGGTAATTATTTTGTGGCAATTAAAATGGCCATAGTATCCCTTATGAAAACATCTTAGTTTTCCCTTTTAGTTTTTATTCTAATGGCTAATATGTTTAACTAAATTGCCGCTAAAAATCAATATCTTTAACGACAATTGTTTTACATCAATTATAAATAATTTAGCCACAATTAATAATAGTTACTACATTCGTACAAAATATGACTCAAATAATAAAATATATTAATATTAATTCAAAAAAACATAATGTATCTTATTAATCTTAACAAACAAAAGGAAGTACTAATAAAAAATATTAATATCACAGTAATTTAAAACATAAAAATATATTGTTTAGACTAAATAAATAATGTCATTATATAACTAATCCAGACGAATGATGGTCTTCAAATAATTTCCGCAACTTTTCATCATTTTGAAATCTTCCACCTGCTAAATTATCCAACATCAGACGGTATGACCTGAAATTATAAAATAATTGTGTCAAAAGATAAAGTATAATGTGAAAAAATATCTTGAACATTCCATCACTGTTAGAGTATCTAACTCCCTCACCTAACATCTATAAGCAAAAACAACTAAGCTAAAATATGAAGATTTCAATCAAATTGATTAGAACCCAAACTTCAACAACTACCTACTCAATCTTAGTAAAAACAATTTGATTCTTCAATCCAACAATATTCTCCAACAATCTTCTTAGCAGCAGATAGTCGAATCAACACTCAATTCAAATTAGAATTCAATCAAGAAGCAAAACAGAAAACAAGAATGAAGCAAATGCTTTGCAAAGTGCAACTTTGAGCTCCTAAAATACACAACAGTAGCTATTTGTTAGAGATACAAGGTTGGGACACTCAACTTGGCAATAATAAAAAAAGACTGCACAAATTTATCAAGTATAACACTATGACAGTCCTGCCTCTTAGGTAATCAAAAACGAGACCATTATATGGGTTGAGGAGGCAGAACACAATTATCTTCTATACTCTTATAATCTATATGGAGGATCATACAAGGATAACATCAAAGTGCTGCTGGAAAACATATGCATTAGTCATGAAAAATGAACATCACATGAGATACAGAACTGGTGCAACAGAGAAAAAATAGCAGGGAACGATACTATCACCATGCCTCGTCCTGTGATTGAAATTTTATGGGTGGTATTAGCACATTGTGCTCAATCACAGGAAATGATATCACAAATGAACACATGCATGGAAGCTTGGAAGATCTCCAGTACTCGAGGGTGTTATTTCTGGCCTAGTACATCAATGATTAGTACCTATCTATGGAAGATAATTTTTGATAAAGTTGTCACTGTCATTATACCATCAAGACTAAACAAGTAAGACTAGGTCTTGTAACAAAAAGAAAACTTTAGAAGAGAGTGAGTGATTTTGTTCATAGAGTTCATATACAGCCTTGCTAAATCTACAACAGTTGAGGCCAAAATGATTATATTTATGTATATAGGACATGGACCAAGCTGAATAACAAAGAAGTTAGAAAGTGTGAATATGTGCAGTGATAGCATATAAGTTCAGAAGTCATAGCGTATAAAAAAGTATAATAATTGTATGGTATGTAAAAGGATAGCATACAAAAGTTGCAGGTAGCAAAATATATTTTTTCAAATGCAAAGGCAAACTAGATGTACAACTAAGAAGGAAGTGGTGGAGATGCAACAGTACTGTCGCGCCCCTTTTTTTCCAACTCATTTCGGATCGGTCAAGGGTTTTTGACATTATTGGGACAACTCGTTTCCTTTTGGGAAAGGGATATGCATGATTAGAAGAGTCGCCACCTAACGAGTTAAGGTGCGTTAGGACACCTATTTAGGGTTATTTACAAATCGAATTAGATAACTAGAGACAGGGTAAGGGCTTGAAATTATTCTAAGGGGAAGGTGTTAGGCACCCCTCAGAATCCACAACTGTGGTTCCCGGCCAAACAACTTTGTGAATTTGAGCACGTAGCAAATAGGCAATTAATGTCTAAAATATGTAAAGGGTTTTGAAAGATTCGCAGTCTAAGTAGACATGTGTTACTAAAGTTTTGAAGGTATTTAATATCTAAGTAAAGTTTTTGAAAGAGTTATAATCTAAACATGCATATGTGGATAGGGGATGTCCTAGGTTGTTTTTCATATGGATCACATCAGTACAATACCCGGTATATCACTCCACAAAGAGGGGCTAAACGTGGTATTAGCGCACCGGTCATCATATCCATATCTACCCTTCTCACCCCGTAAAGGTAATTAAATCTAGTGTTGGTCAACGACCTCTATTGCATGCGGTTACCCGTCCCTTCCTAATAGTCCTGAAGAAGTTTAGGACCTCTACCTATAAGGGAAGTTCTAGGCAAACCCTCAGGTTTAAAGGAAAAATGCTAAGGCGACAGACAAAAGAATATAGGACTGCATTTAATGGGAACACAGAAAAGCAGATAAAAGGCTCAAATTTACATCCACAAGTAATGCAAATAGACAGCACGACTCAAACACAGTTAAGGGCAGTATTTAGATTCAGAATCCTAAGACATGGTGTCTAGGTGAGTCCAGAATATAAATAGATATGCAAGCTTGTTTTTATAACTCAAAAAAGACCTAATCAGTTTGCCTACTGATTTTAAAAACCTGTTGAGTCTTAAGTAGCATATACAGAGAGGCAGATTTCGAGTTTTAAACAGATTAATCACCTAAGGCTTGCCTAGGCGTGAAACAGTATACCAGTTACCGGAATTACTTAGAGAGAAACTGTTTGGAATTATATTACCTAAACATGCTGTTCTAGGGGTTCAGAACTCAAAATTATCACCAGTTGACGCGAGAATTGAGTGAAGTTGTTTTTATTCCTTTTCATGCTTCAGTAGTTAAACTAGGTGTATTTAAGCGAGTAAGATGCAATCCCAAGGACATGGTATCTAATGCACAGAGATGCAGAATGATATATATGCAGAACCTAAGAAGGATTTTCTAGATGCTCAAATATTACATCGTTTAGACATGATTTCAGAAGATGCACAGGTGACATGTTGGTTAATATTGTTTAGCCTAAAACAGGATTTCTAAGTGTGTATAGAAGCATAGAACATGATTGTAAAATGCTTGTTATTAGCACATTTTCTAGCACAAGAGTTTCTAAATGAGGTGATAGTAGATGAACATGCTGAAACAGTAAACATAAGACCTACGAAAAATGATTTCTAATGCATGATCTTGCACATATGAGTCCTGAACATGCTTTCTATTGCGCAAATAGGGAAATACAAACCTAATAGCATGATTTCTATCCCCTTAAACATATATAGCATGCATAGTTACCCCTTCCCTTTACACTATCCATCCCCAAGAGCTGTTTACAATAATTATTACAGACCATTTGTATAAGTTACATAACTGAAATAAGAAAAGAAGAAGTTACGCTATAAGGAGCTACTGATAGGCCCAAAGTCTCCCAGAATTTCCCAATGCCATTGGTGTTCACATCCTTTCACATAATCCAGGTGTGTCAGAATTCCCTAAGGACCTTAAGGGATCCCGGGCAGTGCTCACACCCAAATTTTCATAACCATATTGAGTAAGTGCAGTGTGGAAGGGCTAGCTCTAATGTGTCAGAGTTCAGAGGGATCTCATAGGGATCCCAAAGTAGTCACACATTAGACGGGCATAACCTAAACTTCTAAGAGTATAGTGAGAGTGCTTGACATAGTTTTGAAAGAGTTGAGTTGAAAAACAATTTATGAAGAACAACTTGCTTGAAATAAGTGTTGGAAAAACAACAACAGATTTTATTTAAGTGAGAAATAACTTGAGAAAGAAAGGACAACAACTCAAAACCAAAGAAACAGTCTCTACATAAAGATGTTCAGGGTAGAAACTAACATAATTAGATTGAGGGGTGCTAAGGAGGTAACATGCTGTGTTTAAGGGGGGAGGGGTACAAGAATCATATTAACTAAGGCATAAAGTAGACATGCTAATTACAGGGCAAACAACAGAAGCATGTTGAACTGTAAGATGAACTGTAATACCAAAAGAAGCATGTTGTTTTTTAGGCTTTAAGCTAAACTGAGAACATACCAGTTAAAGGAGAATAAGCACAGAGTGAAGAGCAATAGAGTATAATACTCAGTCTTGGCTTGCAGCCGATTGAGAGTAGCAAATAACCAGAAAGAAGAGCAAGAGAGAGTATGTGTATGTGTGTAAGAGAATTCAGAACAGTATTTATTCGTGTCCTATGCTAATGAGAGAATAGAAGTACTTATAGTTTTGAAACTAAGCAGAGAATATGGTAATAGGTAAAGGTTTAGCACAAAAACAGAAATAATCACAATTAGAATCCAATAAATGCCAGTACTCTTTGAATTAGGGAGTCACAGTTCAAACGGATACCACAGTGGTAAACAAGGAAAGAAAACTAATTGAAAGAATGATTTTACTATATAGAGGGTAGTAACAATATATGACATGCAATTAGGACTAAGAACATAATATATTAATTAAGGAAAGTATATAGGAAATAATTGACAGCATATTTATACATGAAAATTAGGCAAAGTATAATATAATTCTGGAAATCAGTAAGAGCTTCCTTTAATTAAGGAGTTAACACTCAAACGGTAGTAAGAAGGTACTAAATAAGGAAGAAAATCATACAAGGCCGGGTATAACACAGAAGCAAATAGTTCCAGCATAGTACAAGTACACAACATGTGATAGAGACTAGGTTCAGCAGATGATAATTAAGGAATAATTAAGCAATCAATTTGACATTATAATCAACCATAAAATAAGGAAAGAGAATATTTTGGAGGTTGAAATCAGTAAGGAATAAAGGATATAAATCAAAGGGAATCAGGAAATATTAACTAAAGGAAAGTACCACAAATGAACGGAAAATATAGGAAGGGAGAAGCAAGAAATCAGAAACCCTAGGTAAAGTAAAAATCACACAAAATCGGGGATTCAAACTAGAACATAGTACATATCAAAGCGATATAAACACATCATATACAAGAATCTGAAACCATAATAAGGCAAATACGGTAAAAATCACAAAAAAGCAAAGAACGTTCATGAGAAACAAGCACACATACAGATTGAACGAACATATTATCAAAGAAAGAACTAGAACCTAGGATTAAGACCAAGGGAATTAAGGGTTTAACATAATAAATAACACAAAGGAAAAACATAGGTAAATCGTTCAAACATAGTAGAAAACAATTAAAATCAGAAGAAGAATCATTTTTTGAAAAGGGGTTAAGAAACCCTAGTTTAGAAAAAAGTGAAGAATTGTTTAGAAACAAGAACATTTTTTGAAGAAAATATGTTGAAACCCAATAATATACATAGATATGTTACAAATCTAAATAAATCGGAGGGTTCGAAGTTAGGGTTTCCAAAAGTACCCAGAAATAAGGAAGAAAACTCAAAGATATCATCGGTCTTTAGCCGGAAAGTGGTAGATCTTACTCGAACGACCATAGATGGCCGGAAAAATGGCATGAGATCGGAGAGGTGAGTTGAAGCGCCTATGTTTCACTTGAGAGCCTCAAACGATGACACACATGCAGGGGGGGGGAGCCATAAGGCTGATGGGAGGTGAGACCTCCATGGTTTCCGACAAAGAGGTGGCCGGAGAAGGGAGGACAGGGGCTCAGCAGGTGGAGCGTCTAGAGAGAGGGAGATGGGAGAACTCAGAGAGACGGTTGAGTGAAATGAGAGGGGGAAATGAGACGGGGGGGG
>ML245030.1:0-17551 GCA_005239495.1 Nicotiana undulata
CCCCTAAATTCGGATAGGCTTATTTGCGGTAAAACTAGTCGATCAGCGGTGCAGTCGACGGTTTCGTGCCTTCCCCTTTGAGTTGTTCCTTCAAGGGTACCAGTCTAAAACCCAATAGAAACCTTACTTTGTTGTATTGTTGCATGAATCATAGTCAAACCTAGTCAAGATAAAGTGTCGTCCGCACGATAGCTTTTAAGACAACCTTGTCCAAAGTCCATTGGGTTTCCTAAACCCAAACGGACGTCGTCACGTTCTGTGCATTTATTTGGAGAACTAAATGCTTCATGCTAATTGTTGATATTAAATAGTCGAGTCTGGTGGGGGTCAGGGTCTAACCTTGTTTGCCTTGCAGAAATATGAGGCACGAAGTCCCCAGATTCGGCATGGTCTCCAATATCCACCCAAGACTGCTGAGTTGGTGGGAAGACCTACACTCTAGTGACAAAGCTCTCGTCAGAAAATACTTGGGAAATCTACCATCTCTCTTTGACATCCAACCTAATAACATGAGTTGAGGGGACCGAAGGTGGACATCTAGCCAGAGCATACCTGTTGCTGGGACTTCGCGAGCTGGGAAAGCTGCTCGAGGGAAGCAGGAATGCCGAATCTGGGGAAGGTCCTTCTAGGACCAAGTAGATAGGAATGTCTTTGTTTTCTCTATTGATGTAATAAGGCCAATGACCATTAGTGCCGTCCATATTTCGTTCATTTAGTGTCGTTTTGGGATTTGTCTACTTTTCTTATCAATAAAATGAGGCATTTAGCATTTTAAGTTCTCCAAATCAACTTGTCGCTAGGCCTACCTCGGGTACAAAGAGGTTCCCAAATTAGGACACGCTTTACATTCCCGCACTATGTGTTTCAATATTGCAATACTTTTTCATAATCCCCACTGACTTGGCTACCTTTTTGTTTTTGTTTCTTTTTCTTTATTATTCCCCTGCCTAAAGGTTAGTTTGTTAATTCTGGCATCATCAGCCTATCACACAAGATCCAAGGACCCTCCACCCACTCCTCCTCCTAGTCCTCCTAAAGGCAGAAACAAAGGCAAGAGTAAGTTGGCAGAATCCAGCGGTATCAGGAAGGAAAATATGGTTGAACAAATAGAGGCCGCTGACGGTCGGGGTATTCAGGTCCTGAAGGAAAACATGTCACCACTAGAATAGAAATTGCTGAAGTTCCAAGAAGAACTCGACCAGGTCCGGAATCTGGCCAACCTATCATTTTCCCTCAACATCCCAGACGTCAACTTTCCAAATGCTCAAAACACTACACCTCCACAGATAATCCCAAGGCAACAAAACCATCCCGCACCTCATCATCACGCCACTCCGCCAAAGAACCAAACTCTTCCAACACAATGCAATACTTGACATACTTCAAACAACACTCCATTACTTATCCCAGAACCTTTGAACCCCACAAAGGACCATTTCCATAATCCCATCTATGTGGAAACCATGACCTATTCCACTTCACCGATCCCATACCCATCTAAGTCTGATGAAAAGGACCTGCTCATCAAGAATCTGGCTAAGGAACTAAGGAAGCTGACCAGCCGAGTTCAGGGTGTTGAAGGAACCAAAGGAATCGAAAGGTTGAATTATGAAGACCTCTGTATACAACATGATGTCGAACTACCCGAGGGGTACAAACCTCCGAAGTTCGAAATATTTGACGGTACTGGCGATCCGAGAGTCCATCTGAGGACCTATTGTGACAAGCTGGTTGGCATTAGGAAGGATGAAAGAATCCGCATGAAGCTGTTCATGAGGAGTTTGAAGGGAGATGCACTATCATGGTACATCAGCCAAGACCCCAAGAAATGGTCCAACTGGGTAGGTATGGCAACTGACTTCATGGTCAGGTTTAGATTCAACACAGAGAACACATTGGTTGTGTTCCATATCCAGAATCTGAAGAAGAAACCCACAAAGACCTTTCGTGAGGATGCCACTCGTTGAAGGTCCGAAGCTGCTAAAGGCTGACCTGCTTTCGAAGAGGAGCAGATGAACAAGTTCATTGTCCGGGCCCAGGACCCGCAGTATTATGAACGGCTAATGATGATTGAGAATCATAAACTCTCCGACATTATCAAATTAGGAGAGCGAATCGAAGAAGGTATTAAAAGCGGTATGGTCACGAATTTTGAAGCCTTGCAAGCTACAAACAAGGCTTTACAGTCTGGTGGTGTTTCTAAGAAAAGAGATGTGGGTGCTGTAATGGTTGCACAAAGAGACAAATCCCCACTCAAATACCAAGTCTATCCAGCACCCCCACTCACATACCAGCCAACCCCGAATTACCAAGCTCCACCACCTTCTTACCAAGCTACACCGCCTACCTACCAATCTCCACCGCCCACATATCAACCTACTTCACCCAGATACTCACAACCTGCCCCTTTTTACCACACTTATAACTCCCAGGAATCCCATTACCAATCACCCCCTGCATGTCAAAACATCCATAGACCTCGGCCTATTTTTGATCGCAGACCTCCAAAACAGTACACCGCCATAGCTGAACCTATTGACCAGTTGTATGAGAAACTCAAAGCTGCCGGTTGCGTCACCCCTATCTCTGCTTCCACCCCTGAGAACCCTTCTCAGTGGGTTAACCCGAACAAAGCTTGTGCATACCATTTCGGTATAAAGGGAACACCGTCGATGAATGCCGCTCTTTGAAAGACAATAGGCAGTCTTTGATTGATAACAAAATCATTGTGGCAAAGGAGTTCGCTCCGAACATCCTCAACGACCCTTTGCTAGACCATAAGGGCGGAGATCCATATGGTTGAAATAGAAGATGATTGGTATCCCAAGGGATCAATTGGGTTGATCGCAGAAGGCGATGATCCAACAAAACCAGCAGTCACTCTCAACTCGATCATAGTCCTGATTCAACCATCTAGGGATGCTGAGGTAAATATGTCCATATCTCTTGAGTTTGAAGCAGCACCACCCGCAAAGACACCAGTACCGATTGAAGTTGAGTTTGTATCTCCAGCAAATGCACCAGCACCATTCGAGGTTGCAGTCCTGCCACCCCGAACACACATTCCATTTGAAGTAAGGAAAGCCGCACCAATCCTAGTGGTGATGTCAACCACACCACCCTTCTACACAAATGCTATCTTGTGGGATTATACAGCCGAGGAGAGAAGGAAAGGCGAGGTCAAAACTGAGGAAGTTGTCGCAGCGCAGGGAATGATGAGAACTGGTAGTGTCTATACCCTTGATCATCTGGACGAATCAAGCAAGCCGGATGCCAACCGGTCTCCCCTTATTGAGACAGGTCTAGATGACCTTTGGAGGAAAGTACAGGCTAATGAGTATTCGGTCATCCACCAACTGAACAAGATGCCAGCAAAAATATCCATCCTCTCTTTACTACAGAATTCCGAGACACACCGAAGTGCTCTGTTGAAGGTGTTGAGTGAAGCGTATGTACCAAACAATATCACTAGTGAGGAAATGGCCAATATGGCGGGACAGGTGTTGGAAAGTCACAAGATCACCTTCCATGAAGACGATTTACCACTTGAAGGATTGGGCACAATAAAGAACTGCACATCACCGTGCAATGCGAAGATTATTTCATCACGAGAATCTTGATCGATGGAGGATCTAGTCTTAACATTTTCCCGTTGATAACGCTCAAGAAATTGGGTAAGGGTCTGCATGAGATAAAGGATGGAGCAATCAATGTGAAAGCTTTCGATGGATCTCAAAGGTCAACCATTGGTGAGATAAGACTATGCCTGCAAATGGGACCAACTTGGTTCGAGGTTGACTTCCAGGTGATAGATGTGCCAGCGTCCTACAATCTGTTATTGGGACGACCATGGATCCATGCTGCTGGGGCCGTAGCATCAACTCTACATCAGGAAGTGAAGTTCGAGTGGAACCACCAAGAGGTGATTGTTCATGGTGACGGTAGCAACCCTATTTACAATCGCCAGACTATTCCGGTGATCGGAGGAAGAAGAAAGTTGGGTGGAGAAACTTACCACCACATTGAATGTGTCAATGCCACCGACAAGGATAAATGGTGGGATAGCAAGATCGAGAGTATACTAAACTGGAATGGGTACGAGCCTGGAAAAGGGCTCGGCAAGAATCTTCAAGGAATCTCCAAACCTATCAAGATCAAAAGCCATGGCACCGCTTTCGGTCTGGGATACGACTACACTTGGAAAGAGTACAACAACTGGTCACCACCTTGGCACGGTCCTTATTACCCACTGGAGCAGCCGATAATGCATCTGGAGCAGACCTTCCAACAGGCCGACATTATTTATGGGTCAGACGAAGAGGAAGCACTCACCGTATTGAGGAATTTGTTCCGAGAGGATGATGATATGGATTGCTGTGTTGTTCTCGAGGAGGAGTGGGAGGAAGGCCCTTCAATACAGGATGTAAGTAGAGGGACATACCTAAAAAAAATTGGACTATCAGGACAAACCAAGCCCGACGAGCCTCGGGGTAGCCAGGCTAAAACAAGCATTACTTATTGTCTCATTTAGTAAAATGAGTTTTCCTTTCTGCATTTTTCAATTCCTGCAATAATATCCTCAATGTTCAAAACAATTACTCAATTTATCAAAGCATTTTCTAGTTTCTCTTATTTATTACTACTATTTTGTTTCATTAATTTATCTATACAATATTACTATTACTTGTCTTGATGAATCGACGACTATGACATGCAATGAGACAACGTAGCAAACAGACGTTGATTCAGATAAAGATGATATACCCGACGAGATTGTCAAAGAAGTTGAAAACTTTGAGAATAGACCTAAGTCCAACCTGAACGAGACCGAAACTGTCTACTTGGGAGATTCAGAAAATGTCAAAGAGACTCGAATCAGCATTCACTTGCCACCATCAGAGAAGAAGGAATACACGGAATTCTTGAAAGAATATGAGGACATATTCGCCTGGTCATACGATGACATGACTGGTCTCAGTACATCAATTGTTGCTCATAAATTACCAACTAATCCAATGTGCCCACCGGTGAAACAAAAGCTCTGAAAGTTCAAACCCGACATGAGTTTGAAAATCAAAGTAGAAGTTACCAAGCAGATCAACACCAAAGTTCTCAGAGTGGTTGAGTGCTCAACATGGTTAGCCAACATTGTACCTGTGCCGAAGAAGGACGGGAAGGTCAGAGTCTATGTCGACTACCGGGACCTCAACCGGGCCAGTCCGAAAGACGACTTCCCTTTGCCAAACATACACATCCTGATTGACAATTGCGCCAAGCATGAGCTACAATCATTCGTGGATTGCTTCGCTGGTTATCATCAGATTTGGATGGACGAGGAAGATGCTGAGAAAACGGCTTTCATTACGCCGTGGGGAATATACTGTTATAAGATGATGCCATTCGGCCTAAAGAATGCAGGGGCCACGTACATAAGGGCTATGACCACCATATTCCACGACATGATTGAAAAGGAGATCGAGGTATACATGGATGATGTGATTATCATGTCCAAAAACCACTGATCCCATAAAAAACTTAAGGAAGTTCTTCAATAGGCTGCGCAAATACAATCTGAAGTTGAATCCCACGAAGTGTGCATTCAGGGTTCCTGCGGGGAAGTTGCTTGGGTTTATTGTGAGCCGCCCAGGAATAGAATTGGATCTGTCAAAGGTCAAAGCCATTCAGAATTACCACTGCCGAGGAAAAATAAAGATGTGATGAGCTCTTGGGAAGGCTTAATTACATCACTCGGTTTGTAGCACAATCTACAGTTATATGTGAGCCGATATTTTTAAGATACAGAAGAAGGACACTGTAACCAAATGGACTGATGAGTGCCAGAAGGCTTTCGATATAATCAAGGTATATTTGTCAACACCACAAGTCCTAGTACCACCTGAGCTAGGTAGACCTCTCTTACTCTACCTTGCAGTATTAGATGGGGCTTTCGGTTGCATTCTGGGGCAACATGATGAAACAGGGAGAAAAGAGCAAGCAATTTATTATCTCAGCAAGAAGTTTACTCCGTATGAAGCTCGATATTCTCTTCTGGAATGCGCCCTGCTGTGCTTTGACTTGGGTAGCTCAGAAGCTGAGGCATTACTTCTGTGCCTACACGACATATCTCATATCAAGGATGGATCCATTAAAGTACATCTTTCAAAAGCCCATGCCCACTGGAAAGATGGCCAAGTGGAAAATCCTACTAAGCGAATTCGACATTGCTTATGTAACTCAAAAAGCAGTCAAGGGACATGCACTGGCAGACCACCTAGCTGAGAACCTCGTAGACAGAGAATACGAACCTCTAAAAATGTATTTCCTCGGTGAGGAGGTATCATTCATCGGAGAAGACATTGCAGAATCCTATGACGGTTGGAGGATGTACTTTGATGGAGCGGCAAACTTTAAAGGAGCTGACATTGGAGAAGTCTTAATATCGGAAACCGGCCAGCACTATCCGATATCGGCCAAACTTAGATTTCCCTGCACCAACAATATGGCTGAGTATGAGGCCTGCATCTTAGGGCTTAACATGGCCATTGACATGAACGTCCAGGAGCTGTTAGTGATTGGTGACTCAGATTTGCTGGTACATCAGGTACAAGGAGAGTAGGCAACCAAGAATTCCAATATACTACCGTATATGCATCACATACAAGAGTTGAGAAAGAGGTTCACGAAGATATAATTTTGGCATGTCCCTAGAATCCAGAATGAATTCGCTGATGCATTGGCTACTTTGTCCTCAATGATCCAGCATCCGGACAAGAATTTCATTGATCCTATTCCCATAAAGATCAATAATCAGCCAGCTTATTGTGTCCATGTCGAAAAGGAAGCAGATGAAAAACCTTGGTTTCATGACATCAAGGAATATTTGGGAAAAGGTGATTACCTAGATCTTGCGAATCCCACTCAGAAGCGCACAATTCGGAGATTGTCCAACAACTTCTTTCATAACGGAGGAATCCTGTATAGGAGGACTCCCGATTTGGGATTATTAAGGTGTGTCGACGCAAAGGAAGCATCAAAACTACTAGAGGAAATTCTTGCTGGGACCTGCTGCCCACATATGAACAATTTTGTTCTGGCAAAGAAGATACTTCGAGCTGGTTACTTTTGGATGACTATGAAAACGGATTGCATCCAGTACATCCGAAAATGCCACCGTTGTCAGATACACGGAGATATGATAAAGGTACCTCTAAGTGAGCTTAATGCAACAAGTTCATCATGGTCGTTCGCCGCCTGGGGCATGGATGTTATTGGACCAATCGAGCCAGCCCCCTCCAACAGACACAGGTTCATTTTGGTCGCCATTGATTACTTCACTAAATGGGTCGAAGCAGCCTCATATAAAGCAGTTACTAAGAAAATCGTGGCTGACTTCGTCCGCGACCACATTGTTGGCCGATTCGGAGTTCCGGAGTCGATCATCACCAATAATGGTTCCAATCTCAAACAGTGGCTTGATGAAAGCCATGTGTGAAACCTTCAAGATTAAGCACAAGAATTCCACAGCATACACCAAATGAATGGAGTTGTAAAAGCCGCCAACAAGAACATCAAGAAGATATTAAGGAAGATGATAGAAAACACAAGTAGTGGCACGAGAAGTTATCATTTGCCCTATTGAGATACCGCACCACAGTCCGCACATCAACAGGGGCAACCCCCTATATAATAGTTTTTGGTATAGAAGCTGTTATTCCTGCCGAAGTTGAGATTCCATCTCTAAGGATCATACAGGAAGCCGAGCTCAGCGATGCAGAATGGGTAAGAAGCTATTATGAGAAACTAGCCCTCATAGACGGAAAGAGAATGAATGCAGTATGTCATGGTCAATTATATCAGAACAGAATGACCAGAGCGTTCAACAAGAAAGTCAAGCCGAGACGATTCACACCAGGGCAGCTGGTGTTAAAGAATATCTTTCCACATCAAGATGAAGCCAAGGGGAAATTCTCTCCCAACTGGCAGGGCGCGTACATGGTTCACTGAGTGATGATAGGAGGATCATTTATACTTGCAGAAATGGACGGAGAAGTCTGGAAAAAATAGATCAATTCAGATGCAGCCAAGCGTTATTATGTGTAATCCTTTATGCTTCTATCAATGATGTAAATTGAACTACGCCCGACCTGATCCCCGTTTAAGAAGGGAAACCTTGGCAGCCCTATGGGCTCAGTCACAATTCAATAAAAATCTCATTTATCCCCGCAATTGAAAACTAGGGCAGAATTTTGAGGAGGACCCTCAAAATTCTGAGGCAAGTTCAGCCGATCGCCGCACGAGCAACAGTCATAAGTATTCACCTATCAAACTGGGGCAGAATTTTGAGGAGGACCCTAAAAATTCCGTAGCAGGAGAGGTTGCAATGTCTCGAACCATGTCACGATCGTCGGTTCATCTAAAACTATTTTAGATTATATGTTTATATCATACTTTTACAAAATCATGTATACTTATTCTTGAAACAAATTTTTTTAGCAAGCGCTACCCCAATGATACGAACGGTATCATCAGATCAAGCCGAATGAGTCAAGCAAAGCCAGCAGAGATACGAACTAACCTTCCCCCTTATAGAACTCACGACTTCTTTTTGGATGCATGCACAAAGATTGCAAAAGCCCAAAACATACTATCCGCCCGAAGGACATATATTGTTCAAAGACACGATTCTCAAACCCGTCGCTCATGCCGCCATCTATTATCAACACAAATAATGCTTCACAATCACAATGCTCCCAATGATCACATTATTGCAATCTATTATCAGCTAAGAATTTCTATTGTCATTTATTTAATTCTTGCATAAGGATACTATTTTGCCTTCCGAGACTAAGAACTGTCTCCATCTGCATTCTTTCATAAGGACACCATTCTTCCTTCCGAGGTTAAGCTCTACCTCTATCTGCATTGGCATCTTTGCATAAGGCTACCATTCTGCCTTCCGAGGTTAAGCTCTACCTCCATCTGCATTCGCATCTTTGCATAAGGCTACCATTCTGCCTTCCGAGGTTAAGCTCTACCTCCATCTGCATTCGCATCTTTGAATAAGGCTACTCTTCTGCCTTTCGAGGTTAAGCTCTAGCTCCATCTGCATTCGCATCTTTGCATAAGGCTACTATTCCGCCTTCCGAGGTTAAGCTCTACCTCCATCTGCATTCGCATCTTGCATAAGGATACCATTCTGCCTTCCGAGACTAAACACTGTCTCCATATGCATTCGCATCTTGCATAAGGCTACCGTTCTGCCTTCCTATACTAAACTTCAATTCGCAAGACTAAGCTCTATCTTGTCAACATCATACTATTGCATTTTTTATGGGCTGAAATATCGCCAACTTGTCCAAAGGCGTCATCGTTCGGAGGCACCATCTTCATGGCCTGAGAACATCATGTCATGGACTGAGGATCTCTTTCAATTTCGCGTATCATTATTCAAAGGCATCATGGTTCGGAGACACCATCTTCATGGCCTGAGAACATCATTTCATGGCCTGCGAATCCTGCATCAAACAATTCATGGCCCAGGACATCATGGTCTGAGGACGTCATCCTTAACCGTCCAAAGACAATATTCATGGTCCAACGGAAACTTGCATCATGTTTTAATTACGCACAATATATGCTTGTATTGTTCATCTGCAGGGAATATGGTTAGCAACAGCCATCCTGGCAGGAATGGTCCCGCTCCAGTTCTCTCAAGCTACCCCATCAGCCATTTGTTCACCTAATCCTGTACCTCGCGTCCGCTCTTGTAAAACTCCATCGGTATACTTCGCCGGTGGTTCCTGAACTACATATGGCCTGATTCATGTAAAACCAGGGATATGTAGGTAACTCAGAAACCAGGGTGCGACCTAAATCTTTCGAACCATTTCCACTCGGTCAAAATTGACCATCATATCTTTACCGGACAACTCTTTCATCCTTCCCGAGTAAAGAGGGGCAGTTGTTGATACCTAATTTTTCCTCAAATTTATTTTTAAACTTGCATATATACCTTCAAAATCACTTTTCATAATAATTGGTATTTTTCCATAACTTTTCATATTTTTATCAAATTATTTTCCTATTTATTTAGTATTTATATTCAATAATTATTCATAAATTGTATTATAAATAATTTCAAAATGTTTCCCAGCTCAATATATCATTTTTAGTCCTATTAGAGTTTAATTATTTCACAAATTACCAATTTGGCACTATTTAGCTATAATTACACAAATTTTACAATTATGGCCTACTTGTACGTTTATGCTATTTTAATACGATGATCAGTCATTTTTATATTTTAATATTAGCTAATTACCTTAATTTTTATCTATGTGGCATTAATTCATTTTATATAATTACTAACTATTTTATTAGTTATTTATTTTATTTTTATGGGTATTTAACTAATGGCCACTTTTTAATTTCAATTATAACATTAATTAAACTCAAACCACCTGATTTAATTAGCCCAATTAACCCCAGCCCAAAACCTAAACTCCTACCTGGCCCAACCCCACGGTTAATCTCAGCCGTTGATCAGTTAAATCAACGACCCAAATAAATGTTACCATAATTAAACCTAACCTAACCCCCTGACCCCTCTCATTCTCACTCGTCTCTCATCTCTCAACTCTCTCTCTATCTCTCTAGTCTCTTCTAGAGACTTCCTGCCTCTCCGGCTCCGCTGAACCTCTTCGTCTTCTCCGGCGTCTCTTCGCCGGAGACCATGAAGCCCTCACCATCCTCATGCCTCCTATGGTTCCCTTACACAGGTGTTTGCCATCTCTAAGGTCTTCAAGAGACCAGGGTTATCTCTCTTACCCCCTGGGCCTGTGCTCACCATTCTCCGGCCACCTCCGGCTGTTCGAGTAAGATCTGTTACCTTTGGGGCTTAAACCAGTGACATTTGAAGTTTTTCTTATCTTTCTGGGTTTTCTTTGAAACACTAATGCTTAAAACCCCCGATTCTTTTAGATCTATGATAGATCTATATACGTTTTGAGCTATTTCATTGTTTTCCTCAAAAACTCTCTGATTTTCTCTAAAACGACTCTTCATTTTCAACTAGGGTTTCATGACTCCGCCTTCAAAATGATTTTCCTATGATGTTTTCAGTATTATCCGAGGGTCTCTACTATGTTTTAGTAATTTATTTGATTTTCCTCTCTTATCTGAATTATTCCCTGGCTTTGTATTCAATATTGTTTGCATATGTATGAGCTATGATTCTTTGATGTTTTACCCTCTATTGTTCATCTATGACTTTGATTCTTTCCCTGCTCTTCCGTTTATCTTACTGTTTACCCTATGAGTTCATGTGCTTTCACCACTAGGGTTTCTAACTTCTTGCATGTTACTTGCTCAATTTCCTTTAATTGATGATATCCCTGTTCGAATCCCTGATTCTCTGTATTTGTAGTTTGTTAGGGTTCCTGATTTATTACTTGAATCCCTAATTCCTTGTGATTTGAAAACTTTGCTGATTTCCTATGGGATATTATCACTAATTTTCGACCTTAGTTTATTTCTTACCTTGTTACATGATTAATTTATTGTTGGCTGATTCCTATTCCCTTAATTAGAATCTTTGAACCTAGCCTCTATTGTATGCTTGTACTGAGTTGAAATTGTTTCCTTATATGTTAAATGCATGTCACATATGGGAACTTCCCTTATTTGCCATTTGCTTGCTAGCCGTTTGAACTTAACCCCTTCAATTAAGGTGTACTTATGTTGATTTTACACTATTCTGAATATTCCTCTAAGCTACATATGGTATCTTTCCTTATTTACTGTCTGTTTATTACCGTTTGGTTTTGACTCCTTAATTAGAGGGAGTACTGATATTAATGTGATTATAATTGATGTGCACTTCGATAATTTTCCAAAAAATTGTTATTTGTTACCTTATTTTCCACCTATCTTTAAAACTATATATACACACTACTCTTTCATTAAGGACACGAAAACATACCTTGTTCTACTCTTTTTTTACTCACACACACATTCTATTGCTCCTCTTGATTGCTTGCTATTACTAGTCGGCTGAAAGCCAAGACTAGTTGCTCTCTTTGCTTACTCCTTGCTCTATATTTGTTGTCTTCAACTGGTATGTTTCTATCTGTGGTTCTGTTGTGCGACCTGTAATTGAGATGCTTTCTTGTCTGTCTAGGTATGTTAGGTATTACCTCTTTAGAGTCAACATGCTCTTTTGAATCAGTAACTGGACCCTATTGTGTTTAATACTTGTATGATGTTGCCTAGTTCTAGTAATGCACCTAAGCTGTCTTAATGTCATGCGTAGTATAAATTCCTACATTCTGTTATCTCATAATCCCCCTGAATTCCCTAAGCATTTTTTGATCTTATAACTATTTCTAAGTGCTACCATCTGCACCAATTGCAAGGACCTCTGTCCAATATGTGTCTACCATACATGCTCTATTATTCACCAGTTCTCATTATCCTTGTTTGAAGGTTGTTCTTTGAGTATTGCAGAACTCGTTTTGGTTCTGTGTTTGGTCTGTGGTTTATGTGATTCCACTACTGTTTTTCAAAAGTTGTTTTACCAAACAACTCCCTCTTATTTTACAAAGTTGTTTCAAACCAGTCTCTTTTGACATTGTTTTCTACTAAACCTTTTCAAACTTATCTCCTGCACTTCACTTGATTCCGAGATCTTTACGTCCTGCCCCCATTAGTGTGAGCACTGATTTGGGACGCCTGAACTCCCTCTTAACTCTGACACACTGAGGCAGGTACTTCCACACTACACATGTTCAATTCTTGGTTACCAAGTCTGGTTGTGAGCATTGCCTGAGAGCCCTTGAGGTCCTTAGGGAACTTTGACACACCCGGATTATGAAAAGGCTATGAAATACCATATGGCAATGAGTTTTGGAGGATTTGGGCCTAATTGAAGGCTCCCTATAGAATAACTTCTTATTTTTCTGTTTTGGTTATGATTCTTGGCCTGTAATAATTTGTAAACAACTCTCAGGGATGGATAGTGAAAAGGGAAAGGGATAACTTGCATGATACAAGGGTAAAAATCATGCATAGGTTTTTATTTCCTATCTGTGCAATAGATATCATGTTTAGGCCCATATATTCAAATTCATGCATTAGCAATCATGTTTCTTAGGTTTCATACCTGCTGTTCAGCATGCTCACTTTTTCTTAGAGAACTCCTGCCAATAAATGATGGTCTCCACTATCACTGCCATGTACGCCTAGAAATTCTGTTTTAGGTTGAACAACATTAAGGAACATGTTATTTTTTCATCTCCCGAAACTGTGTTTAAACATTGCAATATTGACACCTAGAAATCCTTTTTTTAGGCTAAACAACATTAATGGACTAGTTGTTTGGCATTTCCTGAAACTGTATTGAAAATGTTGACGTTTCGAAATCCTATTTTAAGATAGAATAACTCTAATAAACAAGTCGTCTTCAGTATCTCCTGAAATTATGATTAATGTTTTGACTACTGCGCATTTAGAAACCTTGTTTAGGAATTCTGCATATGCATCTCTACCTGTGCATTAGATATCATGTTATAAAGTCCTAATCGCTCAATTACACTCAGTCTAATTATTGATGCCTATAAGAGGTATGAACGGTCTCATTTAATTCTCGTAGCCAACCAGTATTAATTTATGTGTTGTGAATAACCTAGAACAACATGTATAAAAAAATATTACAACAGTTCTTTTATGTAATCTTGGCTACTAATACTGTCCTACGCCTAGGCAAGCCTTAGGTGATAAAAAATTCGAAAAACTAGAAATCTGCCTCTTTGTGTGTGGTTCTCAATGTTAATGGGTTCTTTTAATCAGTAGGCAAACTAATTAGGAGTCTGAAGCAATAACAAAACTTCCTGTTTATTCTCTGAATTCACCTAGACACCATGTCTTAGTATCTCAATTATTAATACTACCATTTTATGTCTTTGAGTCGTACTAATTATGTGCATAATATGTGGAGGTAAACTTGAGCCTCTTATATGCTCTTATGTGTTCCCATTTACTGCAGTCCTAAATGTTCTTATTTGTCGCTTTAGAATTTTTCCTTTAAACTTGAGGGTCTGCCTAGTACCTCCCTCTAGGATAGTATTCCTAACCTACTCCGGGACTGATAGGATGGGACGGGTAATAGCACGCAATGGAGTTCGTGACCAACCCGCGCTTTAATTACCTTCACGGGGTGGAAAAGGGTAGAATGTGGATATGATGGCCGATGCGCTAATACCACGTGTAGCCCCTCTCTGAGGAGTGTCATACCGGGTATTGCATTGATGTGATCCATATTATTTTAAACCTAGGACATCCCTTCCCTTAAATGTTAGATTATAACTTTTTCCAAAAAACTTGGTAATTTTATAACTATTTTCCCAAACGCTTGCTTGCTTAATAGTTGAAATCCCCTCTTACTTGAGCCCCTTTACTTGTTATATGTTGAACTGCACAAATTCATGAAAACCATTTGGCCGGGAACCACACTTCTGGATCCTGAGGGGTGCCTAACACCTTCCCCTTGGGATAATTTCAATCCCTTACTCTATCTCTGGGTAGTAACGTAGTTGTAAATGAACCCCCTAGGTGCCCAAACGCACTGTTAAAATTGTTAGGTGGAGACTCTCCAAATATGCAAACCCCTTTCCCAAAAAGGAAAGAGTTGCCTCGACCCGAATGTCCTGCACCCGATCTCCTCGCGAGGGAAAAAGGGAGCGCGACAACCCCGGCCCCCCTTGGTCAAAACGTGAGGTTCAGACCAAAAAACAATCGCTCATTCACCCACGAGCCCGGATATGTAATTAGTTTTGAAATCCGACCCCAAAACGAGGTCTAAATTCCAATTAATTAAAGATCTCTAACTCTACCCAAATCCCTAATTTTCTACCCTTAAAAACATGATTTAGGCCTAGAAATATAATGGGTGTTGATAAATATTGTAGAAAATGGGTCTAAGATTACATAACTATGAATTTGTGGTGAAGTTCTCTTTCAAGAATCGCCCAATTTGGAGTTTGGAAGAAGAAGTTATGAAATTTTTGTTTAATCCCATATGTATTATGTTTTTAAAAATCACTGGGCGAAATTATACATCGCGTTCGCAAGCCCTTGGCCGCGTTCACATAGGCTTAGCTTACTTGGCATATGACTTCGCAAGCCTCAGGCCGCGTTCGTGTAAGGTTATGATTACCCAGCCTCCAGCCCCTTACTTACCATGTGCGTTCGCAATCCAGGGGACGCGTTCGCGTAGAGTCACAGCCCAGTGCTCTGCTTTCGCGTCTCACCCTACGCGTTCGCATAGAGTAAACCCAACCCCTTTCCCCGTTGCTCTTCGCGTTCGCGTGGTTACCACGCGTTCGCATAGGGTAACACACCAGACACCAGAAAATAGCCAAAAACCACATTTTTGAGTCTAAACACACCCCGACGCCTACCCGAAACTCACCCGAGCCCTCGGGGCTCCCAACCAAATATGCACACAACCTCAAAAATATCCTACGGACTTACTCGTGCGATCAAATCGCCAAAATAACATCTTAAACAACGAATTTAACCCCAAAATCAATGAAAATTTCCCAAAACTTCTAAAACATCAAACTTTGCATCTACGAGTCTGAATCACATCAAATGACTTCCGTTTCTTACCAAATTTTATAGACATGTTATAAATATTATCTCGAACCTGTACCGGGCTCCGGAACCAAAATACGGGCCCCATACCACAAATTTCACATATAATTACACTTTCAAAAATCCTTTATATTTTCAGAAAATAATTTCTTTCAAAAATTCATTTCTCGGTCTTGGGACCTCGGAATTCGATTCCGACCCTACGCCCAAGTCCCATATTTTCTTACGGACCCTCCGGGACCGTCAAATCATGTGATGACCCAAAAGGTCATCGTAAGTAATTCCAGCTAAATCTGTATTCCGAGGCGTCGAAACCCTCTGTTAATCACCTCGATATGCGTACACAGCCCGGGCAGGTAGTCGGGAAGCTTCCATGTGAAAATTTGATAAAAATGAGAGTTTTGAATTGAATAATTGAATAAAGTTGACTTTGGTCAACATTTTTCGTAAACAGACCCGGGCCCGTGATGTGACGGTCCAGGAGGGTCCGTAGGAAAATATGGGACTTGGGCGTATGCCCGAAATCGAATTCCGAGGCCCCAAGCCCGAGAAATGAATTTTTAAACAAAATTATTTTATGAAAGTAATAAAGGAAATTAAAAATGAATAATTATGTGGAAACCGTGTAACCGGGCTCGTATTATGGTTCCGGAGCCTGGGGCAGGTTTATTATGTGTTGTTTGTCCTATCTGTGAAATTTGGTGCAAAACGGGCTTGATTTGATTGGTTTCGGATCCAAATGAGGAAAATTGGAGTTGATGAAGTTTTGAGGTTTTTAATGAATTGAAATTTGGCTTGAGAGGTGATTTTATGTTCCTGAGGTCCGAATGAAATTCCGAGATCGTAAATAGTTCCGTTGTGTCATTTATAACTTATCTGCAAAATTTGAAGTCATTCCGAGTGGATTAGGCCGGTTCGGCGCGTTGAAGTGAATTCTAGAATTTCAAAGTTCTTAAGTTTGATTAATTTGGTTTTTGGGTTTGATTCGAGTTCCGTTGTTGTTTTTCAGGTTCCAGAAGCTCGAGCAAGTCCGTTTAGTGATTTGGGACTTGTTGGTATTTTTGGACAGGGGCTCGGGTGGGCCCAAGTGCCTCCCGGACCCCGCGCGAGGCCAAAAACCAGCAAAAACCACTGCTGGTGCACAGCAGCTGGTGTGACCGCAGGTGTGGTTGCCCAGCCGTAGCTGCGGGACCGCCCCAGCGGTCCCAGCCTTGCAGGTGCGATCCCCATCCCCCTTGCCCAAAGTCCGCTGGTGCCAGACCCAGGCTGCAGGCACGTGGCCGCAGGTGCGGTCCAGCCTTCGTTGGTGCGACGCCTCTCGCAGGGGAGACTCTTCCTTCGCAGGAGCGAGACCACTGGTGCGGCACCAAACTTCACAGGTGCGAGCCCATGGGCCCAGGTCTTCTTCCGCTGGGGAGACCATTTCCTCGCAGGTGCGAGACCGCATCTGCGGTCCTGAGGTCGCAGGTGCGGAAACCCCTGTTGGCAGCCCTCTTAAAATGTCCAAAAATTGTTATTAATTTTGGTGGTTCATGGGACCAGTTCTTGCCGTTAGCAGAGTTTGCCTACAACAACAGTTACCAGTCGAGCATTCAGATGGCTCCGTATGAGACATTGTATGGTAGGCGATGTCGGTCTCCAGTCGGATAGTTTGAGCCCGGGGAGGCTAGATTACTAGGTTCTAAGTTAGTCCAGGATGCCTTGGACAAGGTGAAGATTATTCAGGATAGGCTTCGTACAACTTAGTCCAGGAAAAAGAGCTATGCAGATTGTAGGGTTCGAGATTTGGCTTTTATGGTAGGAGACCAGGTGTTCCTTCGAGTGCGCCTATGAAGGGCGTGATGAGATTCGGAAAGAAGGGCAAGTTGAGCCCTAGGTATATTGGCCCATTTGAGGTTTT
>ML245031.1:0-14085 GCA_005239495.1 Nicotiana undulata
GACCTGAAATTTTGCGGACAAGTCCAAAATGACCTAACGAAGCTACAGCAACTCTCGGAATCCCATTCCGACCCTCAGATCAAAATCTCGCCTATCAACCGGAATTCGCCAAAATACTAACTTCGCCAATTCAAGCCTAATTCTACACCGGACATCACAAAATTATTCTGAACACACTCCTAAGTCCCACATCACCTAACGAAGCTATCCGAACCATAAAATACGCATTCCGAGGTCATTTACCAATAAGTCAACTCTTAGTTGACTTTTCCCATTTTAAGACTGTTCTTAAGGACTAAGTGACTAAATTCTCATTTAACCCTTTCGATTTCAATCCTATCAACTCTAACACATTAATAATAGAATAACTGACATATAATAAGCCACTAACAACAGTTATAATGTAGGTTTCGCGTAACGACAGACCGGGTCGTTACAGTGATGAACTCGGTATCAAACTTGCAAATTAAAGTTACATTTAATACTTCAAATTAAAGTTCAAACTTGCACTTATCATTGCATTATAAATTAATAATACTTCAAATTAATCTAACAAACTAAAACATTAAGCATAGTACGTTTAACGATTATAAAATAACAAAATTGTCTCAAATCAACTTAAATCTTAAGTACGAATGTCCGGGGAACGCTCAAGACAACTCTTCATATCCCTCCAACTTTTGAGTGAAGACTCGACCACAGTTCTTGCACTTTACTATGTAAACTTTTTCATTTACTTCTACCACATTGAAGTGTTCCCAAACATATGAGCGCACTCTAGAGTCACTGGGCATGATTAACTTGAATTGAGAATTTGCGTTTGAGAAATGAGAGCTGAATAAAGAAGTGAAGAAGAAGAAGAGAGGGGAGGTGTATTTATAGTTTTTTAAGGCTAAATTAGTATTACAAAAGTGTTATTTTTTAAAAAATATTCCCAAAAAAGGGCCATTTCTGCAACTGACCTTTGCCAACGGTCATAAGACCATTCAAAAAAAACAAGTTGGCAGATTCTTCACTTTACAAAGTTAAGCTCTTTAACTTCAGCGTATAATAATTTTTTTGAGCTAACATTTACGGTTCTTAATAAGTCAAATAATTTTTTTTAGCTAACGTTTTATCTTTTCTTTTTATTTTTCTTAGCTCAAATATTTAAATTGTTATTAGAAATGATTTCTAAGCGCAATCTTTTTCTTATAAATACAATCATTATTCAAGTGTTTTACTGTAACGACTCGATCCGTCGTACGTAGAACCTGCATTATAATTGTTGTTATTGACTTGTTATAGATTGGTTATGATGTATTTGAAGTACTAGAATTGGTAGGCTTAAAATCGAATGGTTGTAACGAGAATTCAGTCACTTAGTCTTTAAAAATAGCCTTATAATGGAAAAAGTCAACTAAGAGTTGACTTATTGGTAAACGACCTCGAAATGCGGATTTTATGGCTCAGATAGCTTCGTTAGGTGATTTTAGGCTTAGGAGTGTGTCTGGATTATAAATTGGAGGTTCGTGGTAGAATTAGGCTTGAATTGGCGAAAGTTGGAAATTTAGAAGTTCTTAGGCTTGAATTCGACATAGATCTGGTGTTTTGGTGTTGCTTTGGGTGTTCCGAAGGTTCGACTAAATCATATTGAACAAATGAGCTCCGATTACTGTTTTGAATGAAGCATTAGATCCGTATCGTAATTACGGACCCATAATAAAAATAATCGTCGAAATTAGGCATCGTATGAGGATTTTATGGCAATTTTACCAAGGTTGCCAAATTTTTCAGGTTAATGACGAAATTGCCCCTGACGGCGTATTAAAAATCTGCATTATTTGTAAATCTTAAAGCCTACCTATCTCCTACATTATAAGGTCATATTGAGTGATTCAAAAGCCTAAATTGATTAGAATTTCACAAGAAATCCATTGGAAGTATAAAACACGAGTTTCGGGATTGTTTGATATGAATATCGAGGCAGAATAGCTGGAGAAAAATATACAAAATAAGGGTTTGTTCTTTCGGTCATATCTTGAGTTGAGGAACTCGGATTTGAGCGATTTTGGAAGTGATTTTCACCGGGGTAAGTGTTCTCTACTCGTGTTTTTACTTATATTTCATGAATCCATCTTCGTTTTTGGGATTTGAATGATGATTTCAAAGTGAAATTGAGGGATTAGGGCTTGAGTTTAAGAGACCTTTAGGAATAGATTTGAGGGGTCAAACAAACTCCAATTTTAGCGTTCTTTATATGTACGGACTCGTGAGATGATGAAGAACATATTGGTATAAAAATTTCTGAGTTTCGAGAAGCGGGCCCTGGGGTCGGATTTTGGCTAATTTCGGGTTTTGAGCTAAAATTGGTATTTTTCAACTAGAATTCATTCCTTAAGCATAATTTGATAATAAAGATCTGATATTAATAGATTTGGAGCGCTCGGAAGTCGATTCTAGAGGCAAGCGGGTTGCACAATAGCTTTTCGGGCTCGTTTGAGGTAAGTAATGTCTTTAAATCCTATCCTGAGGGTATGAAACCCTGTACTATGCACCCTTTCACGGGTTTTGGAATGCAAAAGTTGAAACTTTGAAAATATCTTCCCTATTTAGGCGACTATTGAGTTGCTAAACCGACTTCTAAGCCTGTGCTTAAATAGTAATTATATATTTTGATATGTTTTGGGTTGTAAGCCACGTTTGGGGCCTAGTGCCGATCTGTTTTCCTCTTGGGGGTTGTGTTTACTATATTTTTCCTCACTGATAGGTTATCATTTTACACTCAGTCTTTTCCTGATAAATTATTTTGACACTCAGAGTATTTTGATACTATTTATTGAAAAATGAAACACTATTTTTGGTCGAGAACCCGGTATATTTATGGCATGAAGGGAAAATTGAGAGTGTCTGACTGAGTGAGGCTGCGAGCCTATATTGTGAGGATGTTACGATATGAGTGAGGTTGCTGGCCTATATTGTGAGTGATTTATGACATGATGTGGCTTGTTATAGCGCTTGGGCTGTAGGAGCCCCTTCGGAGTCTGTACACACCCCCAGTGAGCGCAGGTACTTATTGAGTGATGATTATTGCCTGATGGGCTGATACTGAGTGATTGTGAGGATGCCTGATGGGCTGTTACTGAGTGATTGTGAGGATGCCTGATGGGCTGTTACAGAGTGATTGTGAGAGTTCCTGATGGGCTGTTACAGAGCGATTGTGAGGATGCCTGATGGGCTGTTACAGAGTGATTGTGAGGATGCCTGATGGGCTATTACAGTGTGATTGTGAGGATGCCTGATGGGAAATTGTTACGAGAAATAATTTTGGTCCGAGTGGCAGATTTATGATGTTTTACTGAGTTTTTGAACTATAAATCACTTTGTTTTTTCAAACTGAGTTTTTCTGAGGATTTCACTGAGATAATATTGATATTATACTTGTTTTCAAAGGATTTTTGGAACTGGTTTTGAACTTATGAATTTGCTGAATACTACTTGGACTTGATTTTTTTACTGGTTTGTGAATTGGTGTATCTGTATTGTGTGTTTTATATTTCTCAAACTATGATTTATTTTTATTACTATTTATTTGGCGTACTCATCGTTACTCCTTGTGCCTCTGTGCACAGATCCATGTACCAGCTCGCAGCAGTAGCTGTCTCAGTTCGATAGCAGCACTTCACGGGATTTTGAGGTAGTTGTCCAGCGTCCACAGCTTCTCCACTTCCCTTCCTTATTTAGTTTTAGCATTTGATTCAGATACATATATTATAGTTTAGCAGAGTTAGATTTATTCATTCTTAGATGCTCATGACTATTGACTCCAGTTCTTGGGAGGGTTTTGTTTAGACTATTATGGGGGCGCTAATACTTAATTATATTATTTGATGCTATGGTTGCATGCTTATTATTTAAATTTTGAACTCTTATAATTGAACAAAAGCATAGTAATGTGATGGTTGGCTAGCCTAGTTCCACGATAGGCGCCATCACGGCCTGTTAGGATTTGGGGTCGTGACAAGCTGGTATCAGAGCTCTAGGTTACATAGAACTCAACGGTCATGAGCAGGTTTAGTAGAGTCTTGTGGATCGGTACGGAGACATTTGTACTTATCTTCGAGAGGCTGCAGAACTTTTAGGAAATTCTCACATTCTTGAATTTTTGTCGTGCGAATCCATTTTATTTATCCAAAGCGTAACTCTTTGAATTTCTTTCATGCATTCGAATGCGCACGCGAGAGCTTGGTATCAGTTGTGCGTCGACAGCTTGTGACTTCCATGGGTGAGATGTTATTTTTAACATGTTAATAATGGGCCAGTCGGAAGGACTTGAGGCCGGATTTTGTCTGTGGCTTGAGTGTTCAGATTTCATTTAGGGTGAGCACATGTGTTGGGGGACTTATATGTCCATTTATGTCCTTATTGATGGAACTTGTGACTAGATGACTACATGGTGAGTGTGATCGGATAGTAGATGTATTCAGGTTGTTTGATTGTGACCAAAATGAATTTGCGGGAAATTTAGCAAGAACTATTGAGTATCTGACTTCTGTCTTGAGTTAGAATATGACCTCGAGTTGTGAGTGTATTGAAGGACCTCTCGTGTAGCTGAGTTGTGGAGTGAAGTGGGTTTTCCTGTTATGTTATGAGTTTCTGTGATGTCTTTTGAGCTGAACAACGCCCAACAACGTTCATGTATTTGATTAGTGTATTCAGCCGTGTTATAACTGCTTTATTATTGTGTTCATTGACGGCATCCCGTCGTACTCTCGTAGCCAGGGATAGCTTACTCGGCATTTGATGATGGTAATACAAGGATACAAGGAGGAGAAGCTTTGTTCGAAGTTCTCCAAGTGTGAATTGTTGGCTCAGTTCAATAGCATTCTTGGTGGTGTCCAGTGAAGGTATCTATATGGTCAGACGAGTGTGAGTAGAGCTTCCAGAAGCTCAAAGAATTCCTTGACCACAACCCCAGCGTTAGTATTGCCATCAGCTTCAGGTTCTTATACCGCTAAATGGGATGTCTTGGGGGCAGACACCGGTTGTGTTCTAATGTAGGAAGGTATAGTAATTACGTGATGGCAATGATTTTCGGAAGTGTATAGGGAGATAACATTTTGAGATTAAGAAGGTAGGGGTATCTCCTGCGGGTTGTCTTGAGGTGTGTGACCCTTATGTTTATCTGTAGCAAGTTCTTTTCTACCAGTAGATGATGTATGCTGTAATTTGAGTTTAGCTCGCTTGTGGGAGTTGGCATGATCATTACAATGGTGAATGCGAGATTTGCATACGAGTTGAGGGTTAGATGGTCTGGGTCATATAAGCGTATGAAGGATTTAGTTGAATCCCACCACAGTATGGTGGCAATGATAATGTGTGGGCATCGTGAGTTATTGTTTGTCTTGATCTTTGGCTTTGAGCCAAGTGGGGGAGTCCGCTAATGATAAGTTGATTCACGATTATGTGTTGTATTGGTTTCGGTTCGAGGTATATTGGTAAATCAGTTATGACCTACAGAGGTGGAGTCTGGGAATGACTCAAGTGATGGAAATTTCTTCGATACAAGTTGTAATGTACTTTACGGATAGTGGAATTCATTGGATGATGGAGTTGTACAGGTAAGTGTAGAGTGTGCAATGTATGAGTGTGCTTGTTGCTTCAAGGGTGTGGATTACTTTCCTAGTATGTGGATTGCAAGCGGGGTCATGTCGTTCTGTTTACTTGGTTAGTGTAATTGAAATTTGCGTAGAGTAAATGACGTTCGAGAATGGTTCAGACGGATTCAAGGTTATATGTAGTGATCGAGGATCTTCAAGGTGTGAGAAGGGATAGGAACTGAGATTTGCGTTGGAGGGTGTCAAGACTTGTGGCATTTCTACATTATCATAGATTCCTCATATCAGTATCTGGGAGGTGAATGTGATGACTTTAGATTTGCAGGAAGTCTCTTCAGGGTAAGAATTTCTAATGTGGCGATTTGGGGATATTTTAGTGAGTATTCAGCGGCTTATGAGCCTTAGACGGTATATCTTTATGCTCGAGTTTCGTGTGGCGAGTCTGGATGGAGAATTGCAGTATTAGGGCAAGAAGGAGTATCAATTCAAAGGTAAGTCAGGAAGAAGCTTGGGTAAATAGCGCGGCTTGGTGGTAGGTCGGATCGGCATGATAAGGGATATTACTAGTTTCTTGAGTATGAGGTAAAGAGCTCTTACAGGTGCTTCTTGGAAATGTTTTTGAGTTTTGGTGACCTGCGTAACCTGGTTGAGTTAGAAGGATTCAGTCTTGACGGTTGGTGTGGTAAAAAGGTGATTCAGAAAGTCCTTGATGGTTTCTACCACGGTCAGAGATGTATATTTTCTACTAGCGTGAGGTGTAGGTGATGTATAGTGATTTCACTTCTAAATGGGATCAAATGAAAAGTTCTTGGCTAGTTGGGTACATAGTTGTTTGTGGATAGGAAGGGAGCATGAAGTTCTCATATTTATCATAGGATTGCATGGCGTATGCAGTATTTTGTGTATAGTGGAGAGTGACATATGTGATGTCACAATTCAGTTTTGGAAGGAAGGTCAGAACTGGCAATTTCAGATGATTAGGTAAAGGATACCACTATTGGGTGGCTGGATGAGAGTATACATTCATAAAGGACAATGTGTAAGGCAATGTGTTTGAATAGGATGCTTCATTGGTGTTACGGCGCTCTCTTGTTGGATCGACTGCTGGTATTCAAGGTTACTTGGTGACACAAGGGAATTATGGGGGTATCCCTCGTGGAATGATAAAGTATTAGGGGCGTGTTATATTTTGAGTGGTGGAATTGGGATCAGATATGGTAATTGGTGCGCCTCATGGATTTTGAGACTGGGAGTTTTCATGAACAGATTATTTTTGTAGTTGTGAATTACGAGGATGCGAGCAAAGCTAGTCAGGTGTTAGTATATGTCATGATTCAGTCATTATGAACCTTTGGAGAGTTATCTACCTGTAGTGGATGACCAGAGTTGATTTAGAATATAATTATTTGTTGGCCAGTATGGGTGTGTGTTCTATCGGGGCTTTATAGCGAGATTTGAGAAAGGTAAGTAATCGGGTGTTGCAGGATTGAGACGGGTTGGTTATGTTCTTTATGGTTCAGGTGGCATGGTATCGTCCGATTTCCCCGTGGTTATGGCAATGCACTTTGAGTAATTGATGTCAAATTTTGCATGGTTATTGATTTTGAGCAAGGTGGCTTGGAGTGTTTCATGTGGTCCAGCGATTGGATGGGATCACGCTTCGTAGCAGAGTTATGTAGAGGTAGGATTCTTGGTGTCAGACTGGGGTGATATTGTTTAATGATCTGTACCGGGCTGTTAGCATGATGTGGTAATGGCAAGAGTAATGGCAGGATAGTCCTCTCGTATGAGTCTTCTCTATTTTATGAATTGAGCTCTTGGGATGTTGTTATTGAGTGCATGAGTTGCACAAGTTATGGCTCTGGATGGTATTGATGTTGATCGGACGAATGGTTGCTGGTTTCTACGTGTTGTTTTCATCATCGGACCTATATGGGTCAGAGTGACGTGGAATCATCTCCGAATATGTGCATGGTAGGTTACATAGCAATTTTGGTGGTGTTTGGAACAACTTTGGGCATGTTCGAGGACGAACGTTTGTTTAAGAGGGGGAGAATGTAACGACTCGGTCCGTCGTTACGTAGAACCTGCATTATAATTGTTGTTATTGACTTGTTATAGATTGGTTATGTTGTATTTGATGTACTAGAGTTGGTAGGCTTGAAATCGAATGGTTGTAACGAGAATTCAGTCACTTAGTCTTTAAAAATAGCCTTAGAATGGGAAAAGTCAACTAAGAGTTGACTTATTGGTAAACGACCTCGAAATGCAGATTTTATGGCTCAGATAGCTTCGTTAGGTGATTTTAGACTTAGGAGTGTATCTTGAATTGGCAAAAGTTGGAAATTTAGAAGTTCTTAGGCTTGAATTCGACGTAGATCTGGTGTTTTGGTGTTGCTTTGGATGTTCCGAAGGTTCGACTAAATTCGAGTTATGTAATGGGACTCGTTAGAATGTTCGTGTGGGGTCCCAAGGAGCTCGGGTTAGTTTTGGATAGGTTTGGGCTACGTTGTGCTCGTTTTTCTTATGCTTCGACGTCGTTTCTTCAAGCATAAATGATATCATATTGAACAAATGAGCTCCGATTACTGTTTGAATGAAGCATTAGATCCGTATCGTAATAACGGACCCGTAGCAAAAAGAATCATCGAAATTAGACATCGTATGGGGATTTTATGGCAATTTTACCAAGGTTGCCAGATTTTTCAGGTTAATGACGAAATTGCCCCTGACGGCGTATTAAAAATCTGCACTATTTGCAAATCTTAAAACCTACCTATCTCCTTCATTATAAGGTCAAATTGAGTGATTCAAAAGCCTAAATTGATTAGAATTTCACAAGAAATCCATTGGAAGTATAAAACGCCAGTGTCGGGATTGGTTGACAAAAAAATCGAGGCAGATAAGCTGGAGAAAAATATACAAAATAAGGGTTTGTTCATTCGGTCATAATTTGAGTTGGGGAGCTCGGATTTGGGCGATTTTGGAAGTGATTTTCATCGGGGTAAGTGTTATCTACTCATTGTTTCACTTATATTTCATGAATCCATCTTCGATTTTGGGATTTGATTGATAATTTCAAAGTGAAATTGAGGGATTAAGGCTTAAGTTTAAGAGATCTTTAGGGATCGATTTGACGGGTCAAACGAACTCCAATTTGAACGTTCTTTATATGTACGGACTCGTGAGATGATGAAGAACATATTGGTATAAAAAATTTGAGTTCTGAGAAGCGAGCTCGGGGCTCGGGTTTTGAGCTAAAATTGGTATTTTTCAATTGGAATTCATTCCTTAAACATAATTTGATGATAAAGATCTGATATTTATAGATTTGGAGCGCTCGGAAGTCGATTCTAGAGGTAAGCGGGTTGCACAATAGCTTTTTGGGCTAGTTTCAGGTAAGTAATGTCTTTAAATCCTGTTCTGAGGGTATGAAATCCCGGACTATGCACTCTTTCACGGGTTTTGGAATGCAAAAGTTGAAACTTTGGAAATATCTTCCCTATTTAGGCGACTATTGAGTTTCTAAACCGACTTCTAAGTATGTGCTTAAATAGTAATTATATATATTGATATGTTTTGGGCTGTAAGCCACGTTTGGGGCCTAGTTCCGATCTGTTTTCCCCTTAGGGGTTGTGTTTACTATATTTTTCCTCACTGAAACGTTATGATTTTACACTCATTCTTTTCTTGATAAATTATTTTGACACTCAGAGTATTTTGATACTATTTATTGAAAAATGAAACACTATTTTTGGTCGAGAACCCGGTATATTTATGGCATGAAGGGAAAATGGAGAGTGTCTGACTGAGTGAGGTTGCGGGCCTATATTGTGAGGATGTTACGATATGAGTGAGGCTGCTGGCCTATATTGTGAGTGATTTATGCCATGATGTGGCTTGTTATAGCGCTTGGGCTGTAGGAGCCCCTCCGGAGTCTGTACACACCCCCAGTGAGCGCAGGTACCTATTGAGTGATGATTATTGCGTGATGGGCTGATACTGAGTGATTGTGAGGATGCTTGATGGGTTGTTACTGAGTGATTGTGAGGATGCCTGATGGGTTGTTACTGAGTGATTGTGAAGATTCCTGATGGGTTGTTACAGAGCGATTGTGAGGATGCCTGATGGGCTGTTACAGAGTGATTGTGAGGATGCCTGATAGGCTACTACAGAGTGATTGTGAGGATGTCGGATGAGCAATTGTTACGAGAAATAATTTTGGCCCGAGTGGCAGATTTATGATGTTTTACTGAGTTTTTGAATTATAAATCACTTTGTTTTTTCAAACTGAGTTTTAGTGAGGATTTCACTGAGATATATTGATATTATACTTGTTTTCAAAGGATTTTTGGAACTGGTTTTGAACTTATGAATTTGCTGAATACTACTTGGTGACTTGGTGTTTTTACTGGTTTGTGAATTGGTGTATCTGTATTGTGTGTTTTATATTTCTCAGACTGTGATTTATTTTTATTACTATTGATTTGGCGTACTCATCGTTACTCCCTGTGCCTTTGTGCACAGATCCAGGTACCAGTTCGCAGCAGTAGCTGTCTCAGTTCGATAGCAGCACTTCATGGGATTTTGAGGTAGTTGTCCAGCGTCCACAACTTCTCCACTTTCCTTCCTTATTTAGTTTTAGCATTTGATTCAGATACATATATTATAGTTTAGCAGAGTTAGATTTATTCATTCTTAGATGCTCATGACTATTGACTTCAGTTCTTGGGAGGTTTTGTTTAGACTATTATGGGGGCGCTAATACTTAATTATATTATTTGATGTTATTGTTGCATGCTTATTATTTAAATTGTGAACTATTATAATTGAACAAAAGCGTAGTAATGTGATGGTTGGCTAGCCTAGTTCCACGATAGGCGTCATCACGGCCTGTTAGGATTTGGGAATCGTGACATTTACAATCCATGTACAAGATGATAAATTTTTTTAGGGATAGACGCACAACGCGCGTGCTCGAGGACTAGTATATATATAAAGGAGGGAATGAAAGAGATGAGGTGGCACATCTCTTAGCCTAGGAATTTCATTTATCTTTTTTCTCATTTTTTTGACATTTTCCCCTTATTTTCGTTTAAATAAATTAGCTAAATAATGGCTGGACTCTTTTGGTTATCTAGACTTTATTACACTCTTTAACCCACACTAAAGTCTACAAAAAATTCATGACGGCTTCTGTCTCTTCAACTATCCACATTTAGTGTACTATTTATACCACACTAAATTCTAGAAATGCTCTTAATAAATTTGGCAAAAGTTGTGCGTTTGATTTCAAAGCACAAGAAGTAGTATACAATATCTCGGACCAAAAAGTCTTTCTGGTACTTGCGGGAGAGATCTTACATCGAATTAAGGTGAGTTCAACTTCTTACAATATTTAGAAGAATCTATTCATAACAGAGTTAAGATTGTTTTTAATTTCCTTTCCTATAATCATATCTTTTTCTATTTACTCTTCCATAATGTTTATCTATGATCGGATAATGAGAAGGACGGAAGGTGTTTTCTATTTGATAACTCCAGAAAATATGTAGTTGAAGGTGTTGGGATTTTAAGTATTTAATGATATATTGATGCTTAAAATGGGTGAATGGAAAATGGAGGGGAAAATAAAATATTTAAGTTTCCCTCCTTAATTGTCCCACATAGGAAGACGAAAAGACTTTTGATGGGTATATAAGAAATTGATCTTCTTCTAGCTAATAAAGAGTTGAGAAGAAAGCAGGCCTCGGCCTCGGCTTCGGATTTGGATTTGGATTTGGTCAAATGGATTTGGATTTGGTCAGAAATGTTATTAAATATTTGTTTTAATAACAAAATATTAATATTAAATCCATTTAAGTTATTATCCAGAATTTAGTTTTCTGTTTTGTAACAGAAAATTAACTACCCTTCAATTTTCCCTCTTTATTATTGAGTAAATAGCCAATTATGTCATGGCATTTACTTTATGGGCGTTTTTGCAAAAACAGCCATTATGAAGAGTTGCACCTCTTCAGATTTCAGCCCAACTTTGGCTATAAATACAAGTCCATTCTCTCAGATTTTACATACTAATTTCTGAGTTCTCCTCCTTCTTTCTGCATACTTTCATCTTCAAAGAAAGCAAGTAAGTGTGATTTGCTACCGAACTTTGAGTTCGCTGAAACACTGGGGTTTGAAGTACCACTACACCAGTGTGAAATTCGTTCTATCCTGGGAGGAAATAATCCATAACCTTGGGTACTAGGAGGGGATTAAATTCCTTAAGGAAACACTGTGAATTCAGTGGGCTCGGATTAACTTTCCATTGCGTTTACATTTCTGTTTATTTATTTTATTATTTCCAGAATTGTTTTACAAATACAGAGTTATAACAGAAGGAAATGTTGCACAACTGCTCAAGAGCAAGTTTGTTAATTAGTACACCCTCTGGTCTAAAATAAGTAATTTTTTGGTCTTTTTTTGTGGTCCAAAATTAGTCACTTTTCTGAAAAGTTCTTTTGATAAACTCATGATAATTTGGCAAACTAGGAGATCGATGCAGGTTTGTTTTCATCGTTCATGTGACAGGTATATATTCTTGTATTCGTCGTTTTTATTTTCTCTATATTTGTATCAAAATTTGCAACTTCGATCTTTTTTGATTGGCCAACATAAATCATCTCTTCTTTATGGTTTTGAGTCCGCGGTAAAATAACAGCATAAGCAGTTGATGGACTAGCCATTGACCGAATTTAGAAGATGTTTTGGACTAGCCATTGACCGAATTTAGAGTGCTTGAGTCAAAAAGGGTTGTATTTGAGCCTTTTACTTTTTAATTTCTTATTTAAAGTTGTTTTTTATCTGCTTTTCCTTGCTCATGTTAACTGTCGAGAGGAAGAAAGAAGGCCCGATAGAGAAGGCCAGGTATTCTAATCATGTATCAATTATCTTTAACTATCGTTAATGTTCGTTACTGGCTAAATAGTGTAGATTTACTTTTACATTTGATTTCGAATTGATCTGGGTTGGCTTCTGCAGTTCCAAACCATACATGAAAGTCATTGGAGGAAGTGATACTCGAATATATGTTTTCGAATTCCTTGATGCCGCTGATTAATACTCGCAAAAGAAGAATCAAAGGAAGATGTTGATGAACAAGTATCTCCTGATGAATTCAGTCTAACACTTTTAGTTTTTCCGTCTTTAATATTTGGCAAATTTTGTTGTTTAAATAGTTTGATTTGCCAGCCAAGTAATAATTGGTAAGTCTATAATTTTTTTTATTGTTGACAAAAATGACAACAAAATACAATATATTTTCATTTGTTTTTCACCGTCTTTTTATGTATCTTATATATGTGTATGTCTTTCCATATATGGTTGTTTCTTTTTGTTGGTATTCTCCGATTCATTACATCAAGAGTTACAAAAAACCTTCCATATCCCTCCATATCTATTTTTTTTCTCTGTTAAATAATATGCTCTTTAGCTCCTTATGGCTAAATTGTTGTAGTTTTTATATATAATCTCACACTTTCATTGTTTTATGTAACCCTTATGAATCTTGATCATAGTTCATATAATGTGAACAACACGAAGACACTCACTCTCAACTCTTAACTAACATTTCAAGACAGATTATTTTTTTCGTTTTCAATTTTGCCATTTCACTTCTTTTTCTGTCAAATGTCTTTCTTAATTTCTTCTCTCTTGGTACATCACATGTTATCAGCTAAGGATGCTAATTACAATTCTGCAGTATTGTGTTGCTGTCACGATCCCAAATCCTAACAGGCCGTGATGGCGCCTATTGTGGAACTAGGCCAGTCAACCATCATTTTACTATGCATTTGTTCAATTACAAGAGTTCACAATTTAATAATAAGCATGCAACCATAGCATAAATAATGGAATTAATATTAACGTCCCAATAATTGTCTAACCAACCTCCCAAGAACTGGAGTCAATAGTCATGAGCATCTAAGAATAAATAAATCTGACTCTGCTAAAACTATAATATATGTCTCTGAATAAAATGCTAAGACTAAATAAGAAAGGGAAGTGGAGAAGCTGTGGACGCTGAACAACTACCTCGAAATTCCGTGAATCTGCAACTACAAGCAAGAACTGCTACTGCTCCAGATCGGTACCTGAATCTGTGCACAGCAACTCAGTAGTAATAAAAATAAATCACAGTTTGAGTAATACAAACACACAGCACAGATACACAATTCCACAAAACCAGTAAAATACCAAGTCACCATGTAGTATTCATCAAATAATAATTCGAAATCAGTTTCCAGAAATCCCTTGAAAACAAGTGCAATATCAGTATATCTCAATAAAATTCTCAGTAAAACCAGTTTGAAAACGAAGTAAATCATAGTTTGAAAACTCAGTAAAAATCTTCATAAAACTGCCCCTCGGGCCATAATCATTTCTCATCACAATATCTTTCAGTATTAGCCCATCAGGCAACCTCACAATCACTCTGCCCATCAGG
>ML245034.1:1117-58920 GCA_005239495.1 Nicotiana undulata
AAACTTGAGGTTCGGACCAAAACCCGATCACCCAGATCCCCATGATTAAGAATATACAATTTGTTTTAAGATTCGACCCCAAATTGGGGTTGAATCACCCAAAAATCCCAAAAACCTAATACTTCCCAAAAACCCAATTTCCCACTTGATTTTATGATTTTTGACTTAGTTTTCTAGTGATTAATGATGTTAATTGGAAGAAAATGGAATTAGAATTGATTACCTAGGAGGGTGTGGTGATGAAGCTCGTCAAAAATGGCTAAGGGGCTGTGGGGAAGAAGGAAAGAGTGAAAAGTTGGGAAAATCCCGTAATGTCTACTGTTTTGGATTTAAGGGAAAATAATCACTGGGCGAATCTCGCACCTGCGGAAAAATGCTCGCACCTGCGATCTTGGGCCAGCCCAGAAGGGACCGCTCCTGCGGAAAAGAATCCGCTCTTGCGGAGGCCGCTCCTGCGGGATTTGCTCGCCCCTGCGGAAAAACACGCGCCTGCGATGGCCTGGACCGCGCCTGCGGTCTCGTGCCTGCGGGCTGAGTCTCGCGCCTGCGGACTCTGGGAAAAGGGATGGGGATCGCACCTGCGAGGCTGGGACCGCAGGGGCGGTCCCGCACCTGCGGCTGGGCAACCGCACCTGCGGTCACACCAGCTGTTGTGCACCAGCAGTGGTTTTTGCTGGTTTTTGGCCTCGCGCGGGGTCCGGGAGGCACCTAGACCCACCCGAGCCCCCGTCTAAATATACCAACAATTCCTAAATCACTTAGCGGACTCGCTCGAACTTTCGGAACACGAAAAACAACAACGGAACTCGAAATCAAACCCCAAAACTTATTTAATCAAATCTTAAGAACTTAAAATTCTAGAATTCATTTCAATACGTCGAACATGCCTAAACTGCTCGGAACGACTTCAAACTTTACAGACAAGTTATAATGACACCACGAAACTATTCCCGGTCCCGGAATCTCATTCGGACCTCGGGAACATAACATCACTTCCAAGTCGCAATTTCAAATTCTTTAAAACCTCGAAACCTCATTTTTTATCCGAAACCACTCAATTCACGCTCGTCTTACACCAAATTTTACAGATAAGACAAATAATGTATACTAAACCTATTCCAGGCTCCAGAACCACAATACGGACCCGGTAACACGGTTTTCACATAATTATTCATTTTCAAAATCCTTGATTATTTTCAGAAAACAATTTTCTTTAAAAATTCATTTCTCGGGCTTGGGACCTCAGAATTCGATTCCGAGCATATGCCCAAGTCCCATATTTTCCTACGGACCCTCCAGGACCGTCGAATCACGGGTCCGGGTCCGTTTACCAGAAATGTTGACCAAAGTCATCTATATTCATTTATTAATTATCAAAACTCATTCTTTATCAAATTTTCACATAATAGCTTCCCGGCTACATGCCCGGGCTGCGCACACATACCGAGGTGAGACTAACGGAGGCTCTCGGAGCCCCAAAACACAGATATAGCTTAAATTACATAAGATGACCTTTTGGGTCATCACACAACTTACCTGGTGATTTCTATAAGGCAAAGATATTGGTTTCTAAGTTAGGACTTTCGTCAATGAGAATTGATTGTTGTGAAGATGGTTGCATGTTATATTGTAAAGATGATGCAACTTTAAAGAATTGTAAATTTTGCAAAAAACGTCGTTTCAAGAGGCTTTCCAGCGGGAATATGGTCGCTATCAAGGCGATGCATTATTTACCTCTTATACCTAGGTTAAAGAGGTTATATGCGTCGACGAGTTCTGCTCCTCATATGAGATGACACTTTGAAAATAGAAGACCACCTAGTGTTATGTGTCATCCTTCAGATGGAGAAGCTTGGAAGCACTTTTATAGGACATATCCAGATTTTTCTAGTGAACCAAGGAACATTCGGTTAGGCCTGTGTGCGGATGGCTTCACGCCTTTTCTGTATCTGCGACACCATATTCATGTTGGCCTGTCTTTCTTACACCTTATAATCTACCACCCGAGTTGTGCATGACTAGTCCATATATATTCTTAAATTGTATTATCATCGGTCCACGTACTCCGAAAAGTTTGATTGATGTATATTTTCAACCATTGATTGATGAGCTAAAATAATTGTGGTACGATGGTGTTGAAACATATGACATATCAACCAAGCAGAATTTCAATTTGCGTGCTAATTTAATATGGACAATTAACGATTTTTCTGCGTATGGAATGTTGTCTGGGTGGATGACTGCTGGGAAGCTAGCTTGTCCTTACCGCATGGAAAATAGTAAAGCGTTCACTTTGAAACATGGCCGAAAGCAATCATGGTTTGATTGTCATCGTCAATTCTTGCCTCCTGACCATGAATTTAGAAGGATGAAAAATGCATTCAAAAAGAATAAAATGAAATATGATTCTCCACCTCCGATACTTTCAGGTGAGGAAATTTGGGAGAGGGTCCAGAACTTCAGCAAAGTTACTGAAGCTCCACCTTATAGATTCCCCGGATACGATGTTACTCGTAATTGGACAAAACAGAGTATATTTTGGGAGTTTCCTTATTGGAAGGATAATCTTCTCCGTCACAACCTTGATGTCATGCATATTGAGAAGAATTATTTTGACAATTTGTTCAAAACAATGATGGATGTTAAAGGTAAGACAAAGGATAACCCGAATGCTAGAATGGACTTACAAGAATATTGCAGACGGCCTAAATTATACTTGCGGACAGAAAACAATGGTAAGATATTCAATCCCAAATCAAGTTACACATTCACTTTGGAGGGAAGACGGAAAATTTGTGATTGGGTAACGAAACTGAAGATGCCTGAGGGTTATGCGTCGAATCTTGGAAAAAAAGTTGATATGGAGGTAGGGAAGTTGAGCCATTTGAAAAGTCATGAATGTCATATTTTCATGGAGACCTTAGTGCCTATTGTACTTTGTGGTTTGCTTGAAAGAATCTGGAAACCCATCACAGAGATTAGTTCGTTTTTCAAAGACTTGTGTTTTTTCACATTAAGGGAAGAAAATCTACTCCGGATGGATCAGAACATTTGTGTAACTTCTACTAAGATGGAAAAGATATTTCCATGTGGTTTTTTTGATGTGCTGGAACACCTTCCAATCCACCTTGTATACGAGGCACGACTTGGAGGGCCTGTTCAATGCAGATGGATGTATCCCTTTGAGAGGTAATATTATAAGTTTGATGTAATTTCCTTTTTTATTTGAATGTTCTTGGCTAACCTGAAATTGTGCAGGACAATTGAAAAATTCAAACAATTTGTTAAGCATAGGAATAGGATTGAAGTATCTATATGAGAAGCTTATCTTGCAAAGGAAACTGCTCATTTTTGCTCTTATTATTTTGAGAGTAATGTGTCATGTGCTAGGAATAGGCCCAATAGGCACACGGTCGAATGTGTGAATGATCCATTATATCCGCCTATGTCCATATTCAATCAACCAGGACGATGTTCTAAGGATGTTAGAAAGAGAAGTTTGAGTGATATGGAGTACAAGTCAGCTACACTTCATGTGTTGCTAAATTGTCCTGAAGTTGTACCATTTCTCAAGTAACTATTGATTTAGTAGTTATCAAAATATAAAATTTATTGTGATTACATCTCAATGCAACTACTAAAAATATTTGATGTGTCACAGTTCTTCGTGGTTCAATTTGGCCATGATGTTGTATATACGAGATTTGATACGTGGTTCAAACAATTTGTAAGTTTATCCTTATAATATTCTAACACTATGTAGGTAAACAATGTTTGGGAGTTATGCTAACTTATGATATTTTTTAACAATATGTAGGTAAATGATCCAAATAATGGTGTAAATCAATTTTTAAAAGATATATCTTGGGAACCTGGGCTTCATGTCACAACAATGTCTAAGTACGTTGTGAATGGTTATAAGTTTCATACAGAGGATTGCTCTAAAAATAAAAATAGCAACAACAGCGGGGTGTGGGTTCAAGGCGGTAATGGCAACCAAGTTGGAGATATTGATTATTATGGTGTGCTCAAAGAAATAATAGAACTAGGATATACAGGTTGACCATATAAGAAATTGATACTCTTTAGATGCAAGTGGTTTGACCCAAATCCAACAAGAGGTACAAGAGTACACAACCAATACAACATAATTGAGGTTAATCATACGAGGGAGTATGATCGCTATGATCCTTTCATAATTGCACATAATGTTAGGCAAGTGTATTATGCTCCTTATCCATTGCGGCGGAATAAGTCCGACTGGTGGGTTGTAATAAAAACTAAGCCTGTAAGTAGGGTGGAAGTCGAGAATGTGTTAGATGTTTCATATCAAAACGATATCTCCAGCGTTCACCAAATAGTGGACGAACTTTTAGAAAATGATTTGGAACATCCTGAACACATATTGGAAGAAGTTGATATAAATGAAGTAACAATTATAGAAAATGAGGAAGAAGAATCAACTCTCAAACTAGTGAGGAAGAAGAATTCTCGGACGAGGAACAATACGTCGATGAGCTTTAAAAAGTTGGTTTATTTAATAACTCTCGTTTTATAGCTAGTTTCTTATATGTTTCAATATAAATATGTATTATATTATGCAGACGACAGGCAAGGGTCGAGGTAACAATGACCCTACTGGCTCTCGGGGTCGAGAAAAGGCTAGGAAGGGAAAAAGGATAGTAGAAGATAATACTCCATCTTTTCCACCCTCTTTAGAGATGCCTATGCATGTGCCTATGTATTATCCTCCACCCTAGGGCTATTCTGAGCTGCCACAGCATCACAATCCCTACACCTTCGTGCAGACACCAGGTCTTTCATCACAGGGCCATAGGACTATACGTCCGGCATACAGTCCAGCTGCCTCACGGCCACGTGGATTGCAGCCATCTGCATCGCATGGATCACATCGATCCATGTCACATCCACTCGGGTCACAGCCACTCGGGTCACATCCATCAGTATCACACCCACTTGCGGTCCATCCAGCTATGTCGCAGTCACAGGGATCACATCCATCTTCATCAACGACTCCATCTATTTCAGGCCTTCGCCTACAAGATAGTAGCTCTGACCCCCCTACACCTTCCACACATGCCTCTGATATACATGCTTCTGACGGTGATGCTGATGATGACGAGGAGGTGCATTATGATCAATATAGCAGGATCATCATAGTCCCTGAGGGTGATGGGTAAGAGTTATTTGTTATTTTTACGTTTATTGTTTTGTACAGTTTGTACAATGGGATATTAATGTGTTTTTTTGTTTGTTAAATTGCAGTTTCATCCCGAGTAATATTACTACGAGGATAATCACCAAAGCCGCCAGAAAGCTTTATGATGACCCTTATGCGACTTGGAGTGAATTCCCATTCTCGCTGAAAGAGCAAAGTTTCAATCAATTTAAGGTATAAATGTTCTTTTAAGCACTATAATTATTCATATTTATGATATTTCCATATAATATTTAACTTTTGAAATACAGAGATAGTGTGTAAGGGAACACCGCTATAGCGCGGAAGTGGCTGCAACTTTTAATCACAAAGCTCGCAAGCGGTTGTCGCATAGTTTCTCAAAAGCTAGACAGTTGAACCAGAAGCCAGACTGGTTGCTTCAAAATTTATGGGAGGATTTGCAAAGGCAATGGCTTACCGCAAAGTTCTTAGAGAAGAGCGAAAAAGGAAAGAAAGCTCGCGCATCCGAGAAGGGAGGCTCCTTGCACACTGGAGGTGCGATCAACCTAGGGACAATAAAAAGAAGATTGGTACGTAATTGCTTAATTTATTTTAATTTTCAATGTATATCTATTATGTTTATTAACTAAAATTTATGAGTTTTCAGGAAAAGAAGTTGGGGCGTTCAATGAACCAAGATGAGCTATTCAAGGAGACTCATATTGTAAAGAAGAAGAAAGAGACGGATCCAGAAAGGTGGGTTGAGGGCCGAGCCTCGACTGTACATGTAAGTTTTCACTTTTCATTAAGTATTTTGATTTACTTTTATATAAATTTTGAAATACTAATTCAATGTAATTTTTCTTATAGGATCGCTTCACGACTGACGTGGAGGAATTTATACGCAGTCAGCCACCTAATGAGTCGGGCGAGCCAATCCAACCTTCGGACGAGGATGCTGAAAGAATATGGATGGAGGTTGCTGGCAGTCCAAAATGGGGGAAGGTATACGAGCTTCATACTAAGAAATTCCATCGCTATAAGTGTGGAATTCAAGGAATAGGAACTTCCTCGCAAGGCGAGCAACTTCATGGGGAGAGCCTCTCCGGTATGGGGGAGACTGTGACAAAGCTCACATCTGAGCTAGATGCGGACAAGGAAAGAGAAAAGCTTAGAGATGCTCAGTACCATGGCATGCAAGCTCAGCTCAAAACTCTCCTAGCTTCTGGAGCTTTTCCGATTCCCCAGTCTCATGAGTCATCGCAAGAGGCTCGACTTGAATGTGAGCGTTCCTTCCATCCTCCCCGTGCTCGTTCCTCCCGTCCTCCCCATGATCTTTCTTCCCGTCCTTGACAAGTAGACCCTTCTCTATACCGTCTTGTAAATAAAAGTTCATCAGAATGTGATGATAATGACGGTGATGATAATGATGTTGTACAAAACACTCCTTGACTTTTATATACTTTGAACTAGACAAATAGAACCGGTTTTGAACTAGTTGTAATAAGCGTTAACTTAGTATTGTTAGTTTAATTTGTTAGTTCTATTGAACTTTCATTTGTTGTTATTAATGTGTTTTTTGAATTGTGTTGTTGTGTTATTGTTGTGGTTGTTGTTGTTGTTGTTGTGTTGTTGTTGTTGTTGTTGTTGTTGTTGTTGTGTTGTTGTGGAGATTTTGGTATTGAAATTGTATTGTGTGTATTGAATATTGTTATTTAGGGATGTTGGTATGCTGACAGGTGGTGTAGCTGCCAAAACAGGCATTTTAAGCCAAAATTATTACCCAGAAAAGCGACCAAAGTTGGTCGCTTACCTATAAAAAAAATATATGGAAATTAGTGACCAAGGTTGGTCTCTTTTACCTTAAAAAAAATTAAAAATTTAAACATTGGTGACCAAAGTTTGTCGCTACTATATTAAAAAAAAATCCTGGAAATTAGCAACCAACCTTGGTCGCTTATGTACAAAAACAAAATTAAAAAAATTAAAAATAAGCGACCAAAGTTGGTCGCTTATGAAATCAGATTGTTAAATATATATTTTTAAAATAATATACATTTTAATTTAGAGACCAACGTTGGTCGCTAATTTTCAGATTATAATAATTAAAAAAATATCGTAATTTATATATACAGACCAACTTTGGTCGGTAAATTTATATTATTAAAATATTGTACCGACCAAAGTTGGTCGCTATTATGTTTACACTGAACATTTGGTCTTTTTACCTTAGCGACCAACTTTGGTCGCAAAGGTAAAAGGACCACCAATATATCGACCAAGCGTGTTTGGACGTGTTTTGGTTGGTATATTGAGATAAGCGACCAACTCTGGTCACTAATTAGCGAATTTCTAGTAGTGAAAGTTACAAAAAAAGGATTAAATTGTAACAATATACTATTATATTATACAAATAATATAGCAGTATAATGCTGCATTAAACTATATACGGATGAGTTATATATTATCTATTGTATGGCGAAAAACTCCATGTCATATACTTGACCTAGTCAACGGAGATGAAGCCTTTGAAGGCCGTGACGTGACGTGACGTGACGTGATCTCAAAAGGTCGAGTTCACGTAAAGGCGACAAATAGTCGTCGAGGACGAGGTGGCTTGACAGAAGACGATGACGAGGACGGGAATCCTTCCTCGGTACGCAGTAACGACTAGTTTAAGGATTTAGATTTTCTAAGAGAATATTCTAGTGGATATTCCTCTCTATTATACTATTTAGAGTTTTATCGCCTATGTGTCCTTACAAATAGGAAGAGATGTAGCTCTAGAAAGAGGATGGAACATTTTTGTAAAGAACAACATTGAACTTCTCTATGAAGATTCTCTCTTTATTGAATACAAAGTTTGCTTTTATACTTCTTTTCCACATCTCTCCCGATCCAAGATGAAACGTCGGAATATTCAATTGCTTATCATCATCCATCATTGTCAGAAATCTTGGCGGAAAATCTCATTCTTGTCGGGTGAACCTTGTTCCATTTATTACTTAAATGACATTTATTGTCATTTATTGCTATCTTTCACATTCTTAAGTCATTATTGCTCTATGAAACATACATGTTTAATATTTCTCATAAAAATATTAGATCTGCTACTGGACATTAATATTGACTAAGATTAACCTTTTTTCTATAGCTTTTGCTCGACTGTAAGAAATGTAGCAATAGAAAAAACCCCGTTATAGTAGCGATACAAAACCGTAGTAATATCTTTAATTAGCCGTTGCAATAGCTTATACGACCGTTGCATTAAAGCTATGGTAACAGTTGTAACCCGTTGCAATAGAGCAAAAAAATTATTGTATTAGAGAGATAAATAACTGTTCCAGTAGATGTGACTATAGAAACGGTTAAGCCAACCGTTACAGGAACCGTTGCTACAAATCTATTGGCAGGCGATCTGGTGGAACGGGCTATAAACCATTGCAATAGAGCTATGGTAACAGTTTATGTAGCTATTGCAATGGTTTTCGCAGTGTTGCCATAGACCAATTTTCCAGTAGTATCTATAACTCTAGTGACTTGTCAACCTAATGTTCCTTTGAGTTATCCTTTCTCTCTGTGCATACAAGGATTTCATGGCAGGTAACCAAGAAAAGAGAACAAAAGCTACAGACAACATCCTGCTCAATCGTATGAGTGCCATAAACGAAGGATACGATACCCAAGATGAGGAGGCAACCCCACAGCATCCCCAGATTAGGAAAGTCACATGTACCTTTCTGCAATACAACCAATCCGACTGGAAAGGGGGCTTCGACGTACATGGGAGAGAGGGCACCACCTACTATGAAAAAGCTTCTCGAAGCCTGGCTAACTGACACTCTAGTCAGAGTAATGAGCAAGCAAGCCCCATTCACGATCATGGAAACCACAAGAATCCATGCAGCACAACATGGGAACGAACAAGACAATTAACCAAACCCTCCCACTTCAGGTAACACTCATATAATTGTTGATAATGCAGGTGACAACGTCCTCGCCGTTGAATGGGGGAAATGGAAAACGAGAACAAGGCGCTCAAGGAACATATGAAGAAGCACTAGGAACAGGTAGACAAGATATCATATGCCCCCAAATTGTTACCAAAAAGAGACGCTGATAGGTTCATGGCACAGTCACACAGAGAGGAAGTGAATCCTCATGCCATACCATATTCTTTCAAGCCCCCATACCTCATAATCTACGATGGATCAACTGATCCCAAAGACCATGTAGTCCACTATGTCACCGCCGTAAAAGGCAACGACCTCACCAAAGAGAAGATGTCCTTATATTGTTGAAACAATTTGGTGAGACCCTCACAAGAGGGGCGTTGACATGGTATTTGCAGCTGCCAGCCTACTGCATAAAAATATTCGAAGCTATGGCAGACAAGTTCGTTACGGCATATACTGGAGCCAAGAAAGCTGAAACGAGGGTGAATGATATATTCGCCATCGGGCAATCCCCAGGAGAGGGACTGAGGGACTTCCTATCTCGATTCAAAAGGGTGAGGATAACTTTACCAAACGTCTCCAAAGGAATTGTCGTGGCAGCCTTTCAAAACGGGTTGAACAGAGAAGACTCAAAGGCGACTAGAAAGCTACAAAGTTGATTGATGAAGTACCCGCAGGCTACCTAGGATGAGATCCACAATGCAAATTATGCGGAGGTTAGAGTTGATGACGAAGACATCAATGGGCCAACCCGACGACTCACCTGAGTACAACCCTAAACCCGGAAGGAACGTAGGGACAACGCGAAGAGAGACACTTTGGTACCGTAATCAAATACAGATTGGAATCAACCTTAGATCAGGGCAGCCGTCCCAAATTTCCACCACAAACACAACCCCTCCAAGCCGAGATCAGACATTCACAAAAATAATTGAGGTATGCCCCCTATTATCTGCTCATAACATTTGTGTATCACCTACAAAGGTGGTCTACACACTTGAGAATCTTGTAACAAAGGTGAAGTGGAAACCAAAGATAAGGTCCGACCCAAGCACCAGGAAGTCTGATGCCTTCTGTGAGTTCCACCAAGAACGTTGACACAAAACGGAAGACTCTCACGCATTTAGATTAGAGGCAGCGAACCTGGTACAACAAAGGCCCCTCAAAGAATTTCTCAGCGACAAAGGTAGGAACACCTTAACAAGGGGTCGAGAATGCACAGGACGACCAAAACCACCTTCGCCCGCTCGCACCATCAATATTATTATTGGTGGCATTAATGACGCCTCCATAAACGGCATCAAGTTCACCACCACTCACAAACTCAAGAGATTAATTACCCACGAACGTTATGACGACCCCGAAGAAAGTATCATCTTCGATGAGTCAGATACTGACGGTTTGACTTTCCCTTACAATGATGAACTTGTCATTACCTTACAGATGCTTGATATTGATGTTAAGAGAATTATGGTAGACGACGGAAGCAGAGCGTGCATCATCCATCCTCGAGTCCTCGTACTAATCCGACTTGAGGATAAGTCAGTGCCACGTTGCATTATACTAATCGGGTTTAACAATGCAGTTGAACGAACTTCAGGCGAGATCACACTCCCCGTCCTCGCCGGTAGGGTGACACTGGAGACCACATTCCATATCATGGATCAGGATATCGTATACAACGCCATCAAAAGTCGACCATGAATACACCTCATGAGGGAATTTCCTTTCAGCCTATACCAAGTGATCAAGTTCCCGACCCCCTGGGAACTATTCAACATACGAGGGGAACAACACATAGGAATGCTATCGGATCGCCCTAAACGGTATGACAACCCAACAAAAGAAACAAAACGAAAAAGAAGCATAACAATCAGCAGGGTCGAGGTCCATGTAGGTCGAGGCCAAAGACACCATTATGGACCCAAAAACGGTCGAAGCTACAGGATCAAACATAGAGGATCTCAACCTCATCCAACTAGAACACACTGACCCCAACAAAAGGCCTACATCGACTGTAAACTGAAAAACCCAGGTAAATTTAGTCAATTCTTGATAGCTAATGTAGACTTGTTTGCTTTTAGCGATGCATATATGCCCGACATCCCCAATGAGATAGCCACGCACAAACTAAATGTTGACCCCTATTACTCCCAGTAAGGCAGGTCCGATGAAAGTTCAACCCCACCACCAACGAGTCAGTCCACAAGGAATTAGAGAAACTATTGGCCAATGGCTCTATTAGGGAGTCGAAGTACCCCAAGTGGATTGCCAACGTGGTAATGGTCAAAAAGAAGATTGGTAAGCGGAGGATGTGCGTAGGGGTGTGCATTCGATTTATCGATTCGATTTTGACCCTTATCGATAATTACTTATCGATTATCGATTTGTACATATGCTTATCGTTATCGTTTCAATAAGGTTTCGATTTTTTCGATTTTGATTTATCGATTTTTGGGGCTTATCGATTACACCAATAAGAAAATTGACGGGATTCCACGGAAAATATATCTCTATAAATACGCCTAACTAATATGGACAAAAAGAAGTTAAAATAAGACGAACACCGTTTATAACATAAAAATTATGTCAACAAGCACATGCAACGAAACTAAAGTAAGGGATCTTTTCTTTAGCAACTTCTGAAGCAAAGTATCAGGGGAAATAAGCAAAAGCAAAAAACAATTGCAAGAGAAATAGAGATTAATAAAATTGGTTAAGGATAAGGTAATTCCCCAACTATATTAGACATGTAGATCCAAGTTGAAATACAAAAGGAATGCAACTATTTAACCACATTGCTGCTACGAGGAGAGATGAGCTGAAAGACTTGGTATTGCTAAGACTCAATTTATCATTTTAATAGCTTTTTGGAAGCTCAAAAACTGAATTAAGCATCGCTACCATCAGGATTTATCACCTTTAGCGGGGTCATCGGAAATCTTAAGACCAGAGTCAAGGGTACGCCGTCGAGTCCTGGACGGAATAATCTTTCCTAAATCGACCTCAGCAGTAGATCATCAGAGAGGTCAGTATCACTGTCAACATCAGACTCGCTTCCAAAACCGTTCGAATCATCATCATCGTCGTCGGAGTCCTCCTCGATCAACTTTCCCTTGCCCTTGTCATCCCTTAAAATCCCCTTACCTTTACTATCGATTATATATATGTCTTTTTAATATATCTTATCGGTTTATCGATAAACCGATAACCGAAGAGGACAAATCGAAATCGAAATCGATAATGAAAATTTCGAAATCGAAATCGATAAATCGATAAACCGATAACAAATAATCGATTCAATTTATCGATAAACCGATTCAAATGCACACCCCTAGATGTGCGTGGACTTCACCGATCTGAAGAAAGCTTGTTCAAAGGATTTGTTCCCATTGCCACATATCTTCCAACTTATCAATGCGACATCAGGACATGAGCTACTAAGTTTATGGACGCCTACTCAGGCTACAATCAGATACTCATGGAGGAATATGACCAAGAGAAAACTACATTCATCACTCACAGAACATACTGCTACACGGTCATGCCATTAGGGTTGACTCATGATGATGTTCAAAAACCAGCTCGGCAAAACCATGGAGGTATACATCGTCGACATGTTGGTTAAATCCTTGAGGGCCGAGGATCACATCGAACATTTAAACGATACATTCAAAATATTGAGGAAGTATGGGATGAAACTGAACCCCGAGAAATGCGCATTTGGCGTAACTTCGTGTAAGTTTTTGGGATTCTTGGTATCACAACGCGGAATCAAGGTCAGCCTAGATCAGTTTAAGGCTATCGACGAGATATCGGAACATCTAGCACTTAAGAAACAAGTCCAGAGATTGATGGGTCGAATTGACACCCTATTCAGATTTATCTCAAGGTCGTCTGACATATGCCACAGGTTCTTCAACATACTCAAAAAGGATAACGGTCTCGAATAGGCGCCTGAATGCATATAAGCGCTGAAGGAAATTAAGAAATACCGATCATCACCACCCTTGCTCTCAAAGCCCGAGCCCGGAGAACGTCTCCTTGTCTACCTCGTTATTTTAGAAGTAGCGGTAAGTGTAGTCCTAGTTTGAGAAGACAAAGGTACGCAATCTCCAATTTATTATATCAATAAAAAACTTATCGATGCCAAGACAAGGTATCCTCACCTAGAGAAACTGGCCCAGGACCTTCGTCGTAACTTCCCGAAAGCTTACGACGTACTTCCAGTGCCACCCTATCTTGGTCGTCGCCACGTTTTCTTTAGGAAGCATATTGCAAAAACCCGAACTGTCAGGGAGGATAACCAAGTGGGCGATCGAATTAAGTGAGCACGACATCACTCATCAGCCTCGCACACCAAAAGATATTAGAAGTTATTATTTGTAACACTACTTTGAAATAAACAACAAAAGTTGAAATTTCAAATTCAAGAGTTTCACACTCAATAATGGTGGGTCTTTTATTTCTTCCATTAAAATTCTCTCATAAACGACCAATCCAAGCATTATAATAGGAAAGAGTTGGGGCAGTTAATGTGGTCTCATGCGATTTGGGTTTAGAAGGGAAAGGGCTTTTAAAATGTGTAGGGATAAATAATTGTACTGCATAGGCACATATTGTAAAAAGAGAAATTTTCACAAACCATTATTATTTAGTGGTTATTAGCTAGTTGTAGCTATCATTTATTATATTACTTCCTATAATTATGTTTTCAGATTTTTTAGAGTGTATTCGATGTATTTAAGCTACTGTATTCATGAATGCAGTAGCATTTCTAGGCGTGAAACAGGGGATTACATCTAGACAGATTTTGTATTTGAGTGTATTCGACTGTATTCATGGCGTGAAACATGAGATTACAACTGGACAGATTATTGTATTCGATTGTATTCGACTGTATTCACGCTGTGAAACAGGGGATTGCACTGTTTTTAAATGGAAGGTGAATTAATTAACATAATAGGCTCCTGATATAACTCAACAAACTCAATTATAACACACAAATTTTGTATTTTCAGTTATAAAAAAGATTCTCAAACCGAAAAACACCCCAAAAATATAGCAATCTTCAGAGAAATTATATAATACATCTGACTACATAAATTATATTAATTAAAAAAATATAGGAATACATTCATGGAATATAGCGAGACAATGAATATAATGAAATACATAGAATACAGCGGGATACATTGAAATACAATGAAAAAAAGACAATGAATACAATGAAATACATATATACATTGAAATACAATGAAAAAATGATAATGAATATAATGAAATACATGGAAATACAACGAGAAACATTGAAATACATTGAAAAATATTAACAGAAAATTCAAGTTGCTCACCCCAACTCCGTCGTCTTTGTCCACTCCAACGAATCTGTGGCGGCCTAAGAGGAGAATTGGTTCGAAAGCTTTGTAACGAAGGACTTCAGCTAACGGAGGACTTTAGGTGTTGGTTGATTTTGGGTGAAGAAGGGATGAGGCTGTTGGAATTTTCTTTGAGTTGGTGCTGCTCTTTCCTCCTTAACAAGAGAATGGCAGAGAGGAATTGAGAGGAGTGTCCGTTCTCTTTTCTCTTGGGGTGGTCTGCTTGTTATCCTCTCTTCTGAAAGAGCCTCTAGGTTTAGTGGTTATTAGAATTTGAGGGGAGAGAAAAAAATAATACAAAGCTTATTTTATGGCTTAAGGGTAGGAGGTAACTATAAATGGATATTTGGTTATAAAAAATCAAAAGGTAGCTATAGAATATAATTTTTTACAAGAGTATTTATTTAAAATAAATAAGGTATCAACCTTTGCTATGGGAGGTAACTAATCCTTGTAAAAATGGGTAGTAAAAATGGCCCAAATAGGCATCTAGCGTAGATTTTCCTTTTAAATTTCCAAAAGAACTTTTCGTGTTTCGAAATGAGTACAGCTTATTGATCATCACTAGTTGAATTCGTAGTAAACTTGAAATTTCTTGCCCCACGCTACATGAGGTTTAAGTTAGAAAATATTATATTTGTCCCTCATCGGTTTGCGTAGGTTTTAAAAGGAACTATAATGGTCATAAGCTACTCCACTCATCTTAAGATTGGGATTGACTTCTCATATTCTGTAGTTATTTTTGCATTTGTGGACGTGGATACTTAGATCTCGTATAGTCATAGATTTTGGCTTCATTTTTTATATTTTGAAAAAGTTTTTTGTTAATGAAATATAATCATGTTTTTGAAAAAGATATTAAAAAAATTTAGGTTCCCAAAAACTGGTTTAGGGTTGTTTCTGGGTGCAATTTTTTCTTCCACTCACAAAATTTCAACTTTTCTTCAAATAAAATATATGTCAAAATACAAACTCAACTTTCAAAAATTATTTTTCAACATAACTTGAAAAATATTTTTCTTTTCAAATTTTAATCACATCTATATCCAAATGCTAACTTAGATTCTTTCTTAGTTGAAGGTAAATAAGAAATCTATCGATCTCCTTGCCAAGAGCTATTTCGATTCTTTTTTATATAGAAGCATTTTTAAAATTAAAAAAAGCACAAATATTTTTAAAAAATACTTGGACATTGTAATTGATATGTTTTTACAGGTTGTATTTTAGTAATGGAGCTGGGTCTATCGGAAACAGTCTATCTACCTTCACAAGGTCTTGTTTACTCGTAAAACGGTATAGTTAAATTTTTTTTTATGTAAGCTTCCCAGTAGATCTGGAGGTGTTGTATTAGCCAAAAATAGAGTTTGAACATACAACACTAGGGTAGAGATAACCCTTCAAAAAATATGAGGAATCAGCGATTAAACAACTAGTTCGCCGCCTCAAACAAAAAAACTTGCTAACTAACAAAGAAATAAGCCTTATCATATCTATTTCTTATACAAGGATACTGCATTTTGTCCAGCAAAAAAATGCCTTTGGCTAGGTCTGGAAGCTGCTGCCCAGATGCAAAAAATGCAGATTGCTGCTGATCTGCTGCCTGTTTTGCCAAGTTGTCTGCTAATTGGTTCGCCTCACGGTAGCAATGTTTGAGCTGGATACTGATTCTGCTGATAATGTCTTGTATCTTGTTCAAAATATGACTTAGATTATAGCTTGTGGCTCCCTCTTTTTGAAGGGTCTCTATAATGTATAGCGAGTCCAATTCAAGAATCACTCGTCTATACCCATTTTGAATGCACTAATTGAGACCAAAAAGTGCTGCTTGGGCCTATGCTATATTGTGGTTTTGAGCAGTAATGGGAGTAGAAAAATCCATGATAATATTGCCATCCTCATCTCTAACCGCACCTCCTAGGCCTGCCTTTCCTTCCCTTTGGATGGAGCTCCCATCAGTATTTAGTTTAACCCCATTCCTTTCTGGTTTGGACCATCGCACTACAATACTTTTATACCCAATTCGTAGCCTAGTGAGAGTATCACAAAATGAATTCCAAGGGAGATTTAGGCCACTGGTTGGGTATACTTTGTTGACTGCCATTACTATACTCCAGGTTATTTGTTGCTCAAGCATGTACCTGTTAAAATTTTTTTGTTCTCCATACCTGCAGGCACAAAATTCCTTTCAAAGAAACCAACAAATAACAATTGGAGAAATATTTAAAACAAGCCTATGCACTTCATTGGATGCCTTTGATGTCCACCATTGGTTACTGATATATCTAATAGAGTACGGGTGGAGGTGTATGGCAAGGGGATTTCCAAAGAGATTTCAGATATAACTAGCACTTTGGCTTTTCACAAAAATATGATTAATATTATTAGAATTCGGATTTGTACAGCAGTTACATCTGGAAACTATTTGTCTACCAAATTTTGCAATCACCTCATCAAAAGGAAGTTTATTATGCCATAGCCTCCACATCAAAAATGACATATTAACAGGGATAGCAGAGTTCCATATTTTGTCAAAGAATTGAACTTTTGGATAAGAATTTCTTACTAGGTTCCACGCGCTTTTGTTTGTAAACTTGCCATTCTCCGAAAGAGCCCAAAAGTTTTTATCATCTTTGTTTTGATTGCCAACAGGAATATTTTGGATTTGATGAACCAGATGATCTGGAAGGAGCTCCTTTAATTTGTTGATATTCCATTGACCATCAGTGATAAAATTCTTTACCATTAACTTAGAGTTTTTTGGATTATCAGGGAGATGATTTGCCAAAGGTCCTAAAAGGGACCTTGTCCCACTAGAAGTTACTATAGCCAGAATTAACCTGCCACACGATATGATTTTCGGCTATTTCTCTCATTTTGAGAACATGACTCCAAGCATGGGAGTTACCAGGAACAATATTTTTAGAGACGCAATGGGATCTAACACAATATTTTATTGCTTATGAATGTAGCCCAAATAGATGATGTGGACCTTATCCTCCACCATCTTTTCATAGCTAGCATATTACAAATGTCTTCCATCTTCTTAATACCAATACCTCCCTCATCCAAAGGGAGGACAAGATGATTCCACGAGCTCCAATGGTATTTATTACGATCCTCAGATGAACCCAAAAGAAATTAGCAAAATATTTCTCAATTAATTTAAAAACTCCTTTGGGAGGAGACATAGCTGACAGAGTGTAGACAAGGATGGATTGAAGGACACTCTTAATAAGAGTAACCTTTCCTCCATGAGATAGCATTTTTCCTTGCTAGTCATTAAGCCTTTTAACAACTTTGCTAATCATGTTATCAAATTACTCAGATTTCTTCCTACCCACATACAGGGGACAACCAAGATAAGTAAAAGGAAAATTTTTGTCCATAAATCCTGAACATTTTCTAATCATGCTTATCCTAGTTGCATCAGTGTTAGGAGCAGTTAAAAAATAATTTTTTTTTCCTATTAATCATCTGACCAGAGCTATTTTCATAGTTATCTATAACTTTCATAACCAATTTGATAGTATTAGAACTACCACTACAGAAGATAACAATGCCATCAACATAAGCAAGGTGGTTGATTTTAGGGACATTATGTGATATGGAGAAAGGGACGAAATCAGGGTTCCTGTATAAAGAGTTAAGAGATCTAGAAAGAACTTCAACAACAATGATGAAAAGAGTTAGGGAAATAGGATCCCCTTGCTTTAACCCCTTGGAAGAGGGAAAAAACCACGTCTCTTACCATTTATGATAACTGAGTACCATACATTTGATATGAGATTATGGACTAACTCAACCCACTTATCAGAGAAACCAAACTTTCTAAGCACAGCATATAAGAAATCCCAGTTCGTTCTATCGTACGCTTTAGCCATATCTAATTTAATAACAACATTACCCCCACAATTTTTATGAGAAATATTGTGAATAATCTCCTGAGCTAACAGGACATTCTCTGAAATGAGTCTGTCCTTAACAAAACCACTCTGATTTGAGGAAACTATTTTATGAAGCAAATTATTAACTCTAAGAGACATAATTTTGGAGATAATTTTGTTAGTAAAGTTAGATAAGCTAATGGGTCTAAAATGAGAGAAAGTGGAAGACTTATCAATTTTAGGATTAAAGCTAAACAAGTATGGGAGTAGAACTTAGTCAAACCTTTTTCATTGTAGAACTCCTTCACGAAATCAATGACCTCATTTTCTATAATGCTCCAGCAACTTTGGAAGAATTTACCATTGAAGCCATCTGGACCTGCTGTGCTTTGAGGGCTAAGACTGAAAACCGCCTCCTTGATTTCTGCTTCTTCTGGAACCCTGGTAAGCATCTCATTATCCTCACCTGAAACACAAAGAGGAATACAATCTAGGATAGAGTTGTTAATATTGGGAGAGGGTAGATTAAAAAAGTTTTGGAAGTGTCTCACTACTTTATTAGCAATCTTTTCATCTCCCTTAATCCACCTCCCTCTACTATTTTTGATTCGGTTAACCTGTTGTCTTCTTTTTTTTATCTCTAAGGATTGAATGAAAGTAATTAGTATTCCTATCACCATCTTCGAACCACTTTATTTAAGATTTTTGTTTAAGCATAGATTCTTGAAGGCTAAGCCATCTGACATATTGATCATGAGCCCTATTGACATCTTCTCTATTCTTTTTAGACTTGACATCAATGTCGATTTCCTCTAACTCCTGAATTTTATATTCCCATTTGGATACTGCATCATTAATATCACCTATTTCTTTTCTAGACCAGTGATACAACCTTTTACAAATAGTTTTAAGCTTGGTCTGAAGGATCCACATAGAGTTTCCATGTACCTCTAAACTCCAGGCTTCCTTAACCATATAAAAAAAACCTCAATATTAACCCAACAATTAAGAAATCTAAAATAAGAAATATGATAGTTGGTAGAAGTTAAGTTTTTCATGAGGAGGAGTCTGTGGTCAGAACCAGTTCTTGCCAAATGCCTAACAGAAGATCTTTGAAATAATTGATGCCAAAGATCATTAACAAAAACTCTATCCAACCTTTTTCAAATTCTTTTATCCGGTCTTCTATTATTACACCAAGTATAATTAGAGCCATTATAACCTATGTTAATAAGACCACAAGAGTTGATACAATTTTGGAAATCCAAACTTCTATACATTCTATGAGGATTACCTCCTAATTTTTCATTAGGATCCATGATAATATTAAAGTCCCCTCCCACACACCAAGGGGCATCTATTAACATGCTATCAAGCTCCAGAGCTTGCCATAAATCCTTTCTATCTAAAGAATTACATTTAGCATAAACAGCAGAAATACAAATACTTTTTTGATTGAAAGCATTATGGAAGTGGATAATGATATGTTGATCACTAATGGTAGTGACTGAAGTATTGCTGTTGGTATTCCAGAAACATCAAATTTGACCATTGTTATTGCTGCAGCAACGTTGGAAATCCAAGAACTTTATATACGCATCTAGCTTGTCACTAGAGATAAAAGGTTCAAAGATTGCCACATATTGAGTGTTGTTAATGTTAATAAGTTCCTTAAGACTGTGAATGGCTTTTTTGGATCTGACTCCCCTAATGTTCCAAAAAAATGACATTAATCATTATGGTTATTTGGGGGGTTGTTTTCTTTTTGGTTCCTTTTTATTGAAATATTGGCTCTATTCCTATTTCTCTTACCATTTTTTCTTGTTTCGCTTCTTCCTCTTCTTTCTTTCTGTTGTTGATCTTCAGTAATAGTGAGAGAGTTCTGATCCTCTTTTTCCTCTTCTTGATAGTTGTTCAATTTCTCAATACTTTTACTGCTACCCGTGCTTATTTCCTCTTGGTTGGAAGTTTTGTTTTCCTCCTTATTTTCATAAATATCCACAAAGAGTTGGAGACCTGGTTGGTTTCTTATTTCAGTAGGAACAGTAGAAAAACTTATTCCATCTTTCTGCTCGTGCCCAATTGTGCCTTCAAATTGAATATTCTGCTCACTACTAATATTACTAGTCTGTTGTTGCCTTCCCTGATTTTCTTCATTCCAATTCTGCCCTTCCGTGTGATTCTTAGGGCTGCTATTTTCTCCTAAATACTGATCAGCTACGGTATTTTTAGCAACAGGACTCAAAATACTGTTTTCCATGGCCTGAATCGAGTGATCATTCTGTTTAGCAACATTGGTTTTGCTAGATCTTCTTTTATTGTTGGAAACTTTAAAGACAACTTTGCTTTTCTTCTTTGGATGCTTTTTAGCCTTCTTCTTCTTAGTCTTCTTCTCCTTATCTTTTGGAGGATTACCCGGTATCTGCTCTTGTTTCCGGATTTCTTGTTGTTGATACTGATTAGTTTCTAAGTTTGTCCCATTAGGATTTTCTTCATTGTTACAATCTCTTACCTTGCTTCCTTCCTGTTCCTTGAGTGATTGCAAATCCCATATTCCTTGATTCTGATTTTCCTTCTCTTCTTCTTACATATTTTCAGTTTTCTTCCAGTATTCTACAATTGATCAAATAGTGACCAATTTTCCTACAATGCTTACAATATTTAGGGACTCCTTCGTATTCCAATTTCTGAGTGTAACCTTTAAGGGGTGAATCTTCAAATTCTTGGCCGATGAAAACACTTTGAGGGAGCGGTTTAAGCAAATCCACTTCTACTCTTATTTTTGCCATGATTGGCATTATGTTATACCGCATCCAAGGCAAGAGGAGTTCCAACAGCACTCAATATTTGTTTAAAATAATGCCAATCATGCATATGGAAAGGTAGCCCCGGCAGTAGAACCCAAGCCGGCGCGACAGGTAAATCTTCTTCCGGTTTAAAATCCGGCGACCATTTTTGTAACCACATTTGCATTCCATCTATGTCAATTACCCTTTTAAACCGCACCAATTTCCAATCTTCCTCATTGTATAAGTCTATGAACACATTGTGATTATCGAAAACCCCAATTTTTACTGATCTCTTAAGGGGAACAATTTCTTTAAATCGAGACCTAATTTGGTCGATTTGGGGACGGGGTTTTAGAAATCGACCCACAATGGTGTATTTGCACGATTCAACCATTATTCCATAATAATCTGAAGCTTTGACAATTATAGCAGGCATACCGTTGTGAGTGGTGTATCTAGCTTTCACTTTCTCTTTCTCTGTTTTAGGAACATCAATGCTGTGGTGGAAGAAGCTGAGATTTTTTCTGCATAGGTAGATTTTCCAGCAATTGGGCCTTGTATGGGAGACGCCTATGGTTTATCTTGCTGAAGCCCTCCCAGGCGCGCCGGTTGGAGGCCTTCCGACGTCTCTATGGGGAGGCGCGTGGTCCAGAAACGCCTGAGTTATAGCCGTTGAGAGAGTTTAGAAGAGAGAGATTTTTCTCAAAATATTTTGCTCTAGGTGAAATGTATAGTTAAATTTATATGTGATTTCTAGCAAGTGAACTAATTCGATCCTGAAATAATAAAAGAATTGAAGGAATATGCAATACTTAGCCTTGAGATGAGGATGAAATATCAGAAATAATAGTTACGGGAGCAAGGCTTCCGGGCACAACAGTAATGAAATCAAAAAGTAAGAAGGTAAAATAACATAAAGTTTTGAATAGATTATAACATAAGTTTGCCAGAAAATTCGTGTCATTTATAATAATAGCAGAGCTCACTATTTATAGCTGCACCTAGGGAACAAGGTCCTAGGATCATGCTCTTCTTTAGTGTCAATTATGAGGGCCATTGAAAAATGTGTAACGGTGAACATAAATGATAATTTTTTTGTAAGAGACAGTGTATTAAATGCTGTAGAATATTCTCCAATAATGCTTCCGGGTGGCAAGCATTTATTACATCTTTATTATCATCATTCTTTCCGGTAACAAATGGAGCAGTTGTCTTCGGTCTTAGTTGTCCTCTGCCTTCGGTAACACACGTCACTCTCTTATGCATTACTTAACACATCGTATTTTACCCTATACAGATCTTTGTACACTTTACTCATTTCAGACACCACTTTGTGGCGTATATTACACTGTGTTTGTTGTTGTTATTGTTGTATTTCTATTAACACATGCCAAAGAAAAATTAGTAACTAAATAGTAGTAGCAAGAATAACAAAAAGGGATATGAAAACTGCAAGTGAGAGAGTCAGAGAGTTGGAAAGAAAACTTCTCATAATTTTTTTCTTAACTTAGCCGTCTAACACGTTAAAGGAAAAAGACCTCAATAACCAGCCAAGCTAGACAGCAAAATCGTCGTCTATATACCTCTGTATCTGTCTGACCAAATCTAGGCGGCAATTTGGATTACTATTCGTGGTTCAACTCTAATGTATATACACTGTCAATAAGAATTTTTACGCTATCAGATTATCATAACAGACTTACAAATCCTACACTATAAGGAGATTTACCTATAAATATCATTGGGATGACCTAATAGTGTAAAAATTTCGTTTCATCGACAATGTATATAACTTAAAATTGTTTATATGTACGTCCAATTTCTTCCAAATTTTGAAAATGTACGGCCAATTAGCAATAAAATATGTTTGTTGCTGTCTTCTAGTTTTTGGAGTATCAAGACTTCTGAGAAGATAGATTCATATCATATGTTTGTTTAATCTACCGGCCCGAACTTAAAGCAGATGCAAAGAATAATAAAATTCTGCTTGACTTTGTATATATAGATATACCAGATTGTGACCTTCCTTCTGAAGATTGAAATACAATAGCAGCTAGCTAGTTCAACTAACAAGTGGTTACATTTGCGGAAAGCGTAAAGGTTAAAACAATCTATTATCTTTTGAATCAAAGTAGCGACAAGTAGAGTGTTACGAGTTTGAGGAAAGAAGTACGTAAGTAAAGCTTTAATTTGTAGCTTCACTATGGATAGAAGCATTCACGTTGACAATTTGCATGACAAATCTTATGCTCAACCATCTTTTGATGGAACTATGGATATGAATAAGAATGTCAAGAAGGTATATAACCTAGCTAACATGATATTTTGTTATATGTTGCCATTAATCATTTATATTTTGTATTCTAAAAACATGCTGAAATTGCAGGTAACAAAAACTTTGGTAACCAATGGGTGCGTGGATTATAAAGGGAATATTGCGGATAAACGAACCACTGGAGGATGGAAAGCTTCACCATTCATTATAGGTCTCTTTGTCTTGGTCTCTTTTCTCATTTTTTTTTTCTTCTTTTAATGCTCAAATAAATAAAGAACTTAGTTAATCTACGTATATTAACTATGAAGGGAGCCTTGGCGTAACTGGAAAAGTTGTTATTATGTGACCATGGCGTAGCCAAAATTTTTTTTAAGAGTGTTCAAATTTAAAAGAAGTGAAAAAATTTCCCCACAAAGGGTGTTCAATATATGTTATATACTTCTAGAACCTAATTTTACCTATACACACAATGTAATTTTTCGGCGAATGGTAGTCAGTGATAGGTTGTAGCTTCGCCCCTGGGTTCAAGCCGTGGAAACAACCCCTTGTAAGGTAAGACTGCGTACAATAGACCTTTGTGGTCCGGCTCTTTCCCAGACCTGCACGTAACGGAAGCTTAGAGCACTGGGTTGTCCTTTTTTTTTTAGTTAATGTATGTAGATTCTTTGCTAACTCTTTTTTCTTTTTTCTTTTTTTGGTTGGAGGCAGTCAACGAGGTGGCAGAGAGGTTGGCATTCTTTGCAGTAGCTGTAAGTATGGTGGCATATTTGGTGTTTGAGATGCATCAATCACTTCCAGATGCTGCAACTCATGTCAATGATTGGATTGGAGCTGCCTATGTTTTGACTCTACTTGGAGCTTTCCTTGCTGATGCTTACTTCGGTCGCTTCTTAACCATCATCATTTTCTCTTGTATCTACTTAGTGGTAACAAATGATCACTCCTTTTCTTTTATTGCCACTTGAATTTTCCAGTATATATAGTTATACACATAGTATACATTATATTATACGTCAGCTGTTTTTAGTTTTAGCGACTGGGTGATGACTATCTAGGTTAATACTTCAATTATTAGATTAATTAACTTGACCATTATAGTTAGTGTCTAAACTCTAAAGATCAAACAGCATGCATGCATGGATGTGCAGCCTACTGACTTGTTTCTATTCCATCCTACGTCTACAAATTTTATTAAAGGCTTTCCTTTTATTTTACTTCCCTAACAAATAAAAAATTCGTTCGGCTATAATGTATAAGGGGGAAAAAACACTTTTTTTTTTATTACCATGTATATATATCAGCACAAATTTGACTAATTAGCTTGTGCAATCAAGACAAAAGAAAATGTCGTACGTGGATAAGTGGTGCCATAGCGGCTAAAATTTAACAACAGCAGGTATATTTACTACTCCATCTGTTCCAATTTACGTGAACATGTTTGACTATAGACACGAAGTTTAAGAAAAAATAAAGACTTTTGAAATTTGTAGTTCTAAACAAGTCAAAATGGGGTCCGGGGTATTTGTGTGGTTGCAAAAGCTTCTCATTAAGGGTAGAATTGGAAGTGTACGCTAAATTGTTTCCAATTTTAAGATGGGGTTATTCTTTTTGGAACGGACCAAAAAAGAAATAGGTTCACATAAACTGAACGGAAGGAATATAACACATTATTTTACGATGATTAAGTAATAAATTGAGATAAAAATACACGTTAATTAACTATAATTAAGTGATAAAAGTGTTCATAGAAGACATGTGTCATAATATCACTAGTGTAAATACTGAGTGTAAATCTTTTCCGCACCCACAACTCTAATACAGATGTATTTATATATATAGTTGAACAATTAAAATATATACACACAACATACACCAAACGTAGTAGTGTGGATGCAATTTACTCACTTTTGAATTAAAATCTTGAATCCGTCTCTGATCAGGGAATGATATTGTTAACATTATCGGCATCAATCGACAGCTTAAGACCACCTCAATGCATAGCAAGGCCATGCATTCCAGCAACAAAAGGCCAAACAGCTTTTCTATATGGAGCACTCTATCTCATAGCACTTGGAACTGGAGGCATTAAACCCTGTGTCTCAACATTTGGAGCTGACCAATTTGATGAATCTGACAAAAAAGAATCCCAAAAAAAATATGCATTCTTTAATTGGTTCTTTTTTGCTATTAATATGGGTGCACTATTGGGAATAACAGTTTTGGTTTATGTACAACAAGAAAAAGGTTGGACTTGGGGTTTTGCTGTTCCTACTGCAGCTATGTTTGTGTCTATTGTTATCTTAGTTGTTGGCTTTACTAAATATCGTTATCAGAAACCTATGGGAAGTGCTTTCACTAGGTTTGTTCAGGTTATTGTGGTTTCTGTTAGAAATCATTTCAGAGGTGTGGTGGTGGCAAGTGAAAGTGAACTCTATGAGATCAAGACCAAAGAATCTGATATTTTTGGTGCTCGAAAGCTTCCTCATACTAAGCAATACAGGTCAATGTTAATTTTTTTTTTACTTTAAACTACATACTCCCTTTGTTCCAGTTTACCAGAGGTAACCGTCCTTAATATGTGGAATTAATAACTAGGAAAAATAGACAGTTACATCCTCCGTCCCAATTTATGTGATGTTGTTTGATAAAAAAAAAACTTTTGAAATTTATGGTCTCAAATAAGTCATGAAAACTTGTATGTCATTAAATCATCTCATTAAAGGTAAAATGAAAATCTTAAAGTTGAATTTGTCTTTATAAAATATCGAAATATGTCATACTTTATGAAACAGGAAAAGAAGAATGTACCATAATTGGGGTGGACGGAGAATACTAATTAATTTAACATGGCAAAAATACATTGATAGTATAAAAAAACTTATAAGATGAGTGTAGTTAACCCATGATAATAAGTTATACCTTTTTTTGATTAGGTTAGCATTATTAAGTCATATATATTGATCGTATAAATTGTTATTTTTAAATATGCATGGTGAGTGTAGTTTAACATATTATAATAATTTAGTTACCAGCTTCTTTAATTACGTAATTACCATTAAAGCATATCATAGAAATTAACATGTAAATTAAGTACCAATGAATGATGGCGCATCTCCCAGCGTTTCTCACTATATTCATGTTGGACATTGCAGGTTTTTGGATAAAGCAGCAGTAGTAACAGACCCTGAGATCATAATCAACAACAAATGGAAGTTATGCACAGTGACACAAGTTGAAGAGTTCAAATCCTTTATCAGAATCCTTCCAATTTGGGCATCTACAATAGCTCTTTCAATTTCATTTGCTCAACTCTCCACTTTTTTCCTCACTCAAGCCAACATCATGGACAGAAAAATCGCCCCGCATTTCACTATCCCCGCCGGCTCCGTCCCTGTCTTCACGGCCCTCAACGGACTCCTTCTCGTACCAGTATACGAGAAATTCATCGTCCCTTACCTCCGTTCTAAAACCGGACACGAACGTGGCATCACTTCGTTACAACGTATAGGGGTCGGCTTATTCGTGTCCATTTTTGCCCTAATATCCGCTGCATTGGTTGAGAGAATGAGACGTCAGAGCTCAAACCCTACAAGTTTGAGCATATTTTGGTTGTTTCCTCAATTCTTTCTCGTAGGTACAGCCGAGGTTTTCTCATACGTAGGACAATTGGAGTTTTTCTACGATGAAGCAACCGATGGTACGAGAAGTATAAGCAGTGCATTATTTTTAAGTGAGATAGGAATTGGGAGTTGGTTAAGTTCTGCCATAGTGAAAATTGTGGAAAGTGCAACGGGTGGTGTAGAGAAAGGGTGGCTTAGGAATAATCTTAACAAAAGCAAACTTGATTATTTTTATTGGATATTAACAGGGATAAATGCAGTGAGTTTCTTGGTATATTTAGTGATTGCATGGAGATACAAAGGAAGAAATGGTGATAGAGGAACAGTTAGAGATGAGTCAATGGTGTTTGAACTAGATGGTCGATTTCAAAAGGAGAATGATAGTAGGGAATTTCGGGGTATGGCCTCTTGAATAAGGTTTACAAGGGAAAAAAGTTCAATATATACCTTTTTGCTCTTCCTTTTATTTTTTTTCTTATTTCTGAATGTTCACTGGTGTATTTATGATCAAGCGTCGGAGCTTGTTCTATTGGTTTACTTATAAATGCTATAGAGACGAGCATTTTTCAAATTGTCACACTATATACCGTTTTAGAATTTTCTTTTAACTACTCTCACAGACTTTTTTTGTGATGAGATCCGGATCGATTCCGAGTAAGAGGGTCAAAGTCAAAATATATATATATATATATATATATATATATATATATATGTGAAATTGTAGTTCGTCAAACAAATTCAGATTTACAAATAAGAGCACTTTACCTGGTGATCCAAGGAAAAGCCTCAAAAAACAATTTAACTCATCTACGACATCCAATATCTTGCACTAGTTACATAGCCTATGCATTATGTGTCTAGTGTTCCTAACTCGTTTTGAGTTCTTTATCATGTCCACTCTTTCTCTAATTACACTTTGAATATGTTGCACTATGATATATATTGCTATGTACGGTAGAGTCCCTAAACATTTTCCAGTTCCTTGCCTGCCAAATTTGGTATAAGCCTGCTCCATATACTGCTGCAACAATGCTCTTCTTCATCACAATCCATCTCCTACTTTGTATTCTGCTTAAGGATTGTAAAGCATCCTGCTGCTGAAGCCTGGTACCACTCCGTTGGTTTAACATCTCCCACAGTTGTGTAGACCACATACAGTCAGAAAATAGATGAGTAGCACTCTTTATTCCAACTCCATCACACAGTACACACGTAGCATTTTCACATTGTAGCCCTATTGTCATCATCCTTTCCTTTGTCAGCAGCCTACCTTGTACAGCCAATCATAGGATGAACCTATGTTTTGGTAGATTGATTCTATTCCATACTAGCTCTGCAATTTCCATTTTTGGTGTGTCCCTAATCAATTTTAGGTATCCTTGCATGACTGAATAGTTACCATTCGCAGTCAGGCTATATCTTCCATTCCTATACGAGTTCACCATACACAACTTCAGTTTTTGTAGCCTTTTCCAGTACCATCTACTATCAACCTGAGGTATGTGGTTCCAGAAATCCACTCCATTATTCATATAAAGTCCATGTACCCATTTGACCCATAGGTTATCAGCTTTTTCCATTATCAACCATATCATTTTACCTACAGAAGCTTTATTCCAATTTTTACATCCTTTTACATTTAAACCACCCTGCTTCTTAGGTTTACAAAATTTCTCCCATGCTACTAAAGACAATTTCTTTTTTTCTTCTGAGCTTCCCCATAAAAACTCCTGACACTTTCTATCTACCTCATTCAATACACTTTGAGGAAACACAAATACTGCATCCCAGAAATTACGAACTGAGAAAAGCATAGAGTTTATTACACGCAGCTTCCCAGCATATGATAGATGTCTTGCAGAAGTAGCCCTAATTTTCTCTGTAATCTTCACAATCAATTGATGACACTCCATTTTATTCCACTTTTTGGGTGATAGGGGAAAGGCCAGCTATCTTATAGGGAAAGTTCCTAGGGTGAAGCCAGTCATTTGAACTATTCTTTCTTTTGTCTCCTCATCACTTCTTTTATGAATATGTGTGATTTATCAATATTGGCCACCAGCCCAGATGCCTCTGAAAAATGATGCAATGCTTCCATTAGCATCTGCACTGAGTTATTATTTGCTTTGCAGAAAATCATGAGATCATCAGCAAAAATCAAATATGTAAGCTCCTGTCTTTTACACATTGGGTGATAGCTGAAATCTGGTAGCTGGCTCATCCTATTTAGAATTCTTGAGAGGTACTCCATGACCATGACAAATAACAATGGAGAGATTGGATCCCCTTGACGCAAGCCCCTCTTTCCTCCAAAATACCCATGCCCTGTACCATTTAGTTTGACTGAAAAAGTAGTAGTTGTTACACATGTCATAACTAGCTATGTAAAGCTGCTAGGAAAACCAAATCCTAGCATCATTTCTGCTAAGAAATCTCATCTAACCATGTCATAGGCATTCTTTAGATCTATCTTCATTAAGCATCTAAGATTAGTCTTCCTTTGGTAGTGTCTCAAAAGGTCATGGCATATGAGGACATTATGAACCAAAGATCTTCCTTGCACAAATGCAGTCTGTGATTCACTCACAACTTGTGGTAAATACTTGCTTCAATCTTTTACATAACATCTTTGAAATGCACTTATACACCACATTACAACATGAGATAGGCCTGAACGGGCCAGTATTTAAAGGGTTGATAACCTTTGGAATCAATGTAATTGTAGTAGCATTTATTTTCTTGAGGAGTTTCCCATTTCTGAGAAATTCTAGGACTGCCTCAGTCACATCTGCATCCATAATATCCCAAGTTTCCTTGAAAAATCCACTTCCAAACCCATCTGGACCTGGACTTTTATTCACATTGATGTCCCCCATGGCTTCATTTACTTCTTTATTAGTATAAGGTCTCAACAGATACATTTGTTGATTGGAAGTCAACTTGTACCTATTCTCCAAGAACCACTGGATTACACCTCCTCTACATTCTCCCTTTTCACCCAATAGCTTTTATAGTAATCAACAAAAATGTTTTTTATTGCATCCGGTTCATACTGCATTTGATCATTATGGTCTTGTAGTTGTGTGACTGCATGCATTAGCTTCCTGTGTTTAATGACTGAGAAGAAGTAGTTGGTGTTGTCATCTCCTGCCCTAATCCAAGTTGCCTTACTTCTCTGCTGGAGGAACATCTCTGCCAAATAGCTCGACCTTCTGAATTTTTCCCCCATAGCCTTCTCCCCTCGCTGTAAAGCAATGTTCAGTGGGAACTTTTGAAGTTCCTCCTGACTCTTCAGTAGGTTAACTATATCCTTTGATGCATCCTCTACAATATTACTGAAATGGTTCCTATGTAAGGTCTTTAATTGTCTTTTAAGGAGCTTTAACTTCTTAACTACTTGAAACATTTTGTACCCCTCAATACTCTGAGACCATACATTTTCCACAATTTTCTTAAACTTTGGATGAGTACTCCACATGTTACAATATCTGAATGTTTTCCTTGCTTGGTTGTTATTCTGTGTTATTGTGATCTGAATAGGGCTATGATCACTCACACCTTCAGGCAGAAATTTTGCCCTACTATCTACCAAATTGTCCATCCATTCATAATTTAAAAACACCCAGTCAATTCTAGAAAAAATCCTTCCACTCTCATGCTTATCATTCCAAGTGTATAAGCATCCACTATTTGGCAATTCAGTTAAGCTTGTTACATCCAAACAAGACTGGAAATCAATTACTTCATTAAGAGTGACCATATTGCCACCTTGTATATCCTCTACATGTAGCACAGAGTTGAAATCTGCCATAGTTATCCATGGTTTGTGACCTATTCCAGCTATTTGACAAAGATATTCTCATAACTCTCTCCTTTCTTCTCTTGAGTTGTACGCATATGCAAATGTTGCTAGAAATTCCATTTGCTATGGCACAAATGTTACTGCACATGTGACTAGGGGTGTGCATTCGATTTATCGATTCGATTTTGACCCTTATCGATAATTGCTTATCGATTATCGATTTGTACATATGCTTATCGTTATCGTTTCAATAAGGTTTCGATTTTTTCGATTTCGATTTATCGATTTTTGGGGCTTATCGATTCGGTTATCGATTACACCAATAAGAAAATTTNAAAGGAAATGGTATTATAAAATAAGGGTATATTTATCTTTTTAGTATATCTTATCGGTTTATCGATAAATCGATAAACCGATAAGCGAAAAGGATAAAATCGAAATCGAAATCGATAAATCGATAAGGAAAATTTTGAAATCGAAATCGAAATCGATAAATCGATAAACCGATAACAAATAATCGATTCGATTTATCGATAAACCGATTCGAATGCACACCCCTACATGTGACTGCCTGAGCATTCTCACTGAGGACACTAAGTTTATAATAGTCTGCTCTCCATAGTATCAGAATTCTACCATTGTAGTGTGATGCATGATTTGAATGAAACTGCCATCCACCAAACATTTTATTAACCATTTCTTCTAATTTATTATGCTTAATTCTAGTCTCCAATAGACCAATTAATACCACATTTAGCTCATTGCAGAAGAGTTTGACCTCCTTCTGCTTTATAGGGCCATTTAGGTCCCTAACATTCCAACTAAGGATATTAACCATCTCTCACAAGGAGAGATGTTTGGCTACCCACATTCCCCTGACTTTCTTTTCCTTTTCCTCTCGAATTTTCTCCAATGCTTGGAATGTATTAGTTACTGTCACCACATCCTTAATAACTACAGGAACATTAGCATGTTTCTGCGGCTGATTCCACCTTGTACCCTGTTGTTTCCTGTTTCTCCCATCTCCCTGCATCACTAGGTTATGTGTAGCTTTCCCATTTTTGTTATCCCTTCTTGTTTCAACTTGCTTTTGTAGCTCTGTTGGATCTACCTGTTCTATCTGCCTGCTTGGACTACCTATATCTTGACTTCCTTCCACTTGAACAACCCTCATTGTATCATTCTCATGTGTAGGCTTCCCTATCTCTTTAGCCTAATTAGTCCTGCAATTATCCCCTATATGTCCATACTTACTGCACATATCACACATAGAAGGCTTCCACTTATATGTAACCCTTTGTTCCACAATTGTCCATTTCTCATTCTTGAAATAGACTGTTTCCAAAAACTGATCACCAATTTTTACCTCCCCCAATAGTCTTGCAAAATTCAATCCCGCTTTATTTTCTGTGTTCTTATCAATCATTAATGGCTTTCCTACCAAGCTTCTAATCTTGCTCAAGCCTTTGACACTCCAGTACTTGAACTACAACCCTGGTAGTCCAATCCATATTGGAACTGTGCGTAGTTTATCCTTTGAGAAATCCATATCAGCATTCCAAGATTTGACAATCGGTGGTTTATTATCAAAGTGGAAAATTCCTTCCTGAATTACATCATTCTTCCCCAACTCACTGTCAAATCGAACAATGGAAATTCTATTTTTAAGGCATTGTGATCTTATAGATACAATGCTTTCCCCAAATCCTCTATAAATAGCTATTAAAAACATTGAAAGGTGGATACACACCTAAGACATAGCAGACACCTGCATTCCTCCAATATTTGATCTCTGATTCAATGTCCTCTGCTTCAATCTCCCCAATTTTTTGACCACCCTCTTGTCACGACCCAAATTTCCCTCTGTTGGGTATCGTGACGGCACCTAGTCCCTACGACTAGGTAAGCCTAAAACTTGTGGAGAAATAAAAGCAATATAGTAGTTGAAATAGAAAAGAAGAAGAAGACACATAATTCAGCCGCTCGGCATATACAATTTCACTTCCCAAAACCCGGAATGTCACGATAGTCACATGCTTTGTACTAAGTGTAGCTCTATACAATGAATTAATAGAAAATACATAAGTCCTCTAAGCCTATACTAGAATAGAAGGGGACTCGTGGGATTCTGCGGATGCAGCAGAATTACCTCGCGGTCTCCTAGCAGCTGCTAGAACGACTTCTAGCCACGATACTGGATGTTGGTACCTGGATCTGCACATGGAAAAACATGCGCAGGAAAGGGCATGAGTACTCCACAGTCGGTACCCAGTAAGTGCCAAGCCTAACCCCAGTCAAGTAGTGACAAGGTCAGGTTAAGGCTCTACTAGATGTTTGTAATAAAAATAGTTTGAAATTTCACATAGAGATATAATAAGCTAAAGCAAAAACAGTAGAACAGTAAGCTGAGAGAAATAGTAAAAGGGGAGCCCTCAGCTCAGCACGGCGTATCTTACAGTATAGATATGCAATGCAGTACAGAGGGAAAGCTCCCGGAATCTCCTCTGTAGTCCCAATTTAAATATGTGATGCAGTACATGGGGAAAGATCCCGGAATCTCAATTCATAGTCCCAATTTAAATATGCAGTGCAGTACAAGGGGAAAGCTCCCGGAATCTAGTTCGTAGTCCCAATTTAAATATGCAATGCAAATGAAAACCGGATATAGTTTATTTGAACATTTCAAGAAGAATCACAAGCAAATATGGATAAAACTACCTAAACATGGTGCAATTAGGAACAAATAAGAGAAACACAAGTAAAACAGGTAGACATGCTTACTCCTAAGCTAAACGACACAGTTAGTACATGAAACAATGAAATAGGGATGAAAGGGTTTAAGTCATGTAAGGAAGAATAGAGTTTTAGCAACAATGTCCCGTGTATGCACTCGTCACCTCACGTACACGGCGCCCATATAACAAAAAAGTATCAAAACAGCCTAAGGGGAAGTCCCCAACACAGAGTTAGGCAGGACACTTACCTCGACTGCACTAATCAACTCAATACCACGCTTTTGCCACAAGTATCCGACTCCAGGTGGCCCAAATCTATTCAATTCGATTGTATAAAGTAAATATCAACTCAAAGAACCAAAATAGCTAATAAGTACGAAGCTAATACGCGAAATTTGGAAAATTGCCCAAAAAGTCCCCTGGGTCCACGTCTCGGAATCAGGTAAGAACTAAACATTTCGTACACTCATTCACTCACGAGTCTAATTATATAAGAATTTCTCAAATCAGATGTCAATATCCCAATCAAAACTCAAGAATTCGGCCTAGGAAGTTTATCCCATTTTTCCCAAATTTTCCACCAAAATTTCGAATTTAAAGGCTAGATTAAGGAGTATAATCATGGAAACTAGTCTAAATCGGATAGAAATCACTTACCCAAGTTGCCCAGGTGCAAAACTCTCCAAAAATCGCACTTCCCGAGCTCTCAAATTCAAAATATGAAAAATGGCTTAAACCCTCAAAATTGGGTCTTTAAATGTATGCCCAGCTATTTGCTCTATGCGATCGCGGACTTACAGTCGCGATCGCGATGAGTTATCCTCACATGCACCCAAACTGATCCTACGCGATCGCAGAGCACTGCACGCGATCGCGGACTTCAACTCCTCAACGCTACGCGATCGTTGTTGGTTTCACGCGATCACGTAGAACAAGTACTAATCTCCCGCATGCCTATGGTATTCGATGCGATCGCGACATGGCCTATGCAATCGCAGTGACTGAGTTGATGAACCTACGCGATTGCGAACCTCTTGATGCGATCGTAGTGAAAAGATGAGGGTACTGCCTGCGCATATTCTGCTTGGTCTCCCAAGTCGCCTCCCCGACCGGATGATCCCTCCACTACACCTTTACTGATGCGATATCCTTTGACCTGAGCTTTTTGACCTGCCTATCCAATATAGCTACAGGTTCCTCAACATATGATAGATCCTTGTCCAACTGGACTGAACGGAAATCCAAAACATGAGTCGGGTCACCGTGATACTTCCGGAGCATAAAGACGTTGAATACAGGATGAACTCCTGCTAGGCTGGGAGGCAAGGCAAGCTTATAAGCAACCTCCCCAACACACCGCAACTCCTCAAAAGGGCCAATAAATCTCGGACTCAGCTTACCCTTCTTCCCGAACCTCATGACGCCCTTCGTAGGCAATACCCGAAGAAAAACCCGATCACCAGCCATAAATGCCAAATCACGAACCTTCCGGTCCGCATAACTCTTTTGCCTGGACTGAGCTGTGCGAAGACTCTCCTTAATCACCTTCACCTTGTACAGGGCATCCTGGACCAAATCTGTACCCAAAATCGGGCCTCGTCCGGCTCAAACCATCCCACTGGAGACCTGCACCACCTACCATACAAAGCCTCATACGGCGCCATCTGGATGTTGGACTGCTAGTTGTTATTATAAGAAAACTCTGCAAGTGGAAAGTATCGGTCCCATGACCCTCAAAAATCTATTACACAGGAGCATATCCTCAAGAACCTGAATCGTGCGCTCGGACTATCTGTCTGTCTAGGGGTGAAAGGTTGTACTCAACTCCACCCTGGTGCCTAACTCCTGCTGAACGGCTCTCCAAAACCATGAAGTGAACTGTGTACCTCTGTCTGAAATGATAGATACTGGAATACCGTGGAGTAGGACAATCTCCCTGATATAAATCTCAGCCAATCTCTCTGAGGAATATATAGTCAACAATGGAATGAAATGGGCTGATTTGGTCAGTCGATCCACAATCACCCAAATAGCATCGAACTTCCTCAAAGTAAGAGGAAGTCCAACCACAAAGTCCATGGTGATCTGCTCCCACTTCCACTCTGGAAGCTCAATCTGCTGAAGTAATCCCCCCGGTCTTTGATGCTGACAGTTGAGACACTTGGATACAAACTCCACTATATCCTTTTTCATCCTTCGCCACCAATAGTGTTGTCTCAGATCCTGGTACATCTTCGCGGTACCCGGGTGGATGGAATATCGCGAGCTATGGGCCTCCTCAAGAATCAACTCCCGAAGCCCATCTATATTGGGTACACAAACACGGCCCTGCATCCTCAGCACGCCGTCATCAGCAATAGTCACATCCCTGGCATCACCCCGTCGAAATCTATCCTGAAGAGCCATAAGGTTGGGATCATCATATTGGCGCTCTCTGATATGGTCATAAAGGGAAGATCGAGCAACCACACAAGAAAATACACGGCAAGGCTCAGAAAGATTCAACCTCACGAATTGACTGGCTAAGGACTCAACATCTAAGGCTAAGGGCCTCTCAGCTGCATGAAGATATGCCAAACTTCCCAAACTCTCTTCCCGACGACTCAAGGAGTCGGCCACAACATTGGCCTTCCCTGGGTGGTATAATATAGTGATGTCATAATTCTTGAGTAACTCCAACCACCTACGCTGGCGCAAATTGAGTTCCTTCTGCTTGAATATGTGCTGCAAACTCTGGTGATCAGTGAAAGTCTCACAGGGAACACCGTATAGATAATAACGCCATATCTTCAGGGCGTGAACAATCGCTGCCAACTCGAGATCATGAACTAGATAGTTATTCTCATGAACCTTCCACTGTGTGGACGCGTAGGCAATCACCCTACCGTCCTGCATCAACACTGCCCCAAGGCCAATCCTCGAAGCATCACAATAGACTGTATAGGACCCTGAACCTGTAGGCAATACCGATACTGGAGCTGTACTCAGGGCTTTCTTGAGCTTCTAAAAGCTCTTCTCGCACTCCTCATACCACTTGAACGGTGCACCCTTCTGGGTCAGTCTGCTCATACACGCAGCAATGGATGAAAATTCCTCCACAAAGCGGCGATAGTACCCAGCCAAACAGAGGAAACTGCGGATCTCAGTAGCTGAAGACGGTCTAGGCCAACTCTTCACTGCCTCCACCTTCTTTGGATCTACCTTGATCCCATCACAAGACACCACATGACCTAAGAATGCCACAAAATCAAGCCAAAATTCACATTTAGAAAATTTGGCATACAATTTCTTCTCCCTGAAGGTCTGAAGCACAGTCCTCAAATGCTGCTCATGGTCCTCCCGGGACCGAGAATATACCAAGATGTCATCAATGAACACGATGACGAAGGAATCAAGATAAGGCTGAAATACGTTGTGCATCAGGTGCATAAAGGCTACTGGGGAATTGGTCAACCCAAATGACATAACAAGGAACTCATAGTGTCCATATCTGGTCCTAAAGGTCGTGTTCGGGATATCCGGCTCCCGAATCTTCAACTGATGATAGCCCGAACGCAGGTCAATCTTGGAGAACACCCTAGCACCATGTAATTGGTCAAATAAATCATCAATGTGAGGCAATGGGTACTTGTTCTTCACTGTAACCTTATTCAGTTGCCGGTAATCAATGACATATGCATCGAACCATCCTTCTTCTTCACAAATAATACCGGAGCACCCCAAGGTGATACACTGGGCTTGATGAAACCCTTATCAAGAAACTCCTGCAACTGCTCCTTCAAAGCCTTCAACTCAGGAGGAGCCATACGATAGGGAGGAATTGGAAATGGGATGTGTGCCCGGCAACAGATCAATGCCGAAATCAATATCTCTGTCGGGCGACATACCCGAAAGATCAGCTGGAAAAACATCGGGATAGTCCCGCACAAATGGAACTGAATCAACTGAAGAGGTATCAACACTAACATCTCTCACATAGTCTAAATATGCATCACACCCTTTTTCCACCATCCGTTGAGCCTTAAGAAAGGAAATGACTCGACGAGGAGTATACTCTAAGGAACATATCCACTCTAACCTCGGTACACCTGGCATAGCCAGCGTCACGGTCTTGCCGTGATAATCAAGAATAGCATAATGGGGCGACAACCAGTCCATGCCCAAGATAACATCGAAGTCTACCATACTGAGCAATAACAAATCAGCCACGGTCTCAACACCACTGATAACAATCAAGCACGACCGATATACGTGGTCCACAATGAGAGAATCTCCCACGGGAGTAGAAACAAAAACGGGGGAACTCAAAGAATCCCGAGATATCCCCAGGTGTGAAGAAAAATAAGAAGATACATATGAATACATAGAGCCTGGATCAAATAATATTGATGCATCCCTATGACAAACAGGGACAATATATGTGATGGTCGAATCTGAAGCAATAGCCTCTGAACGGGCTGGAAGAGCATAATACCTGGCATGGCCTCCCCCTCTATGGCGACCTCGACTTCCCCGACCACCACCTCAAGCTGCCTGAAGAGGTGGGGTAGCAGCTGGGGCTGGAAGAATATTTGGAGGACCCGGTGGAATACGTGGGACCTGATAAGTTTGAGGTGGTGCACCCCTCTTAACTCTGGGGAAATCTCTGATCACGTGGTGAGGGTCACCACACTAAAAACAACCCATGACGTGGAGGCTGATGCTGACTCTGAACTAGACCGCTAGACTTGCCGGTGATAGCACCTCGAGCAGGAGGCACACTAGATACTGGTGGTGCATAATAAGGCTCCTGAGGTCTAGGAGGAGCTGGAATACCACTGGCTGCTGGAAGAGCTGAATGAATAGGACGACTCACAAAACCCCTACCATAGCGTGCTGCTGGTGCACGAACTCCCGAAAAATGACCAGTCTCTCAAGACCTCTTGGCCTCTCTCTCCTATCTATCCCGGGATAACATACTCTCGATCCTCCAGGAAATACTCACGGCATGCTGGTAAGGGATATCTGTCTCCAACTCCCTGGCCATGCTGGTCCGAATACTGAGATGAAGGCCCTCAATGAAGCGTCGAACCCTCTCCCTGGTAGTGGCAACCAAGGCTGGTGCATGACGAGCCAGGTCACTGAAACGGACTGCATACTTTGACACAGTCATGTTACCCCAGCGTAACTTCTCAAACTCTGCACGCCAAGCATCCCTAAGGCTCTGAGGGACAAACTCAAGCAAAAACATCTCGGAGAATGATCCCAAGTAAGTGAAGCTTCCTCCTCTGGACTACTCAACTCATAGGCACGCCACCACTGATAGGTCGCTCCCCCTCAGGTGGAAATCGGTGAAAGAAACCCCACTACTCTCCATAGTACCCATAGTGCGGAGAATGCGATGACACTCCTCAAGAAATCCCAGAGCATCATCTGAAGCTAGTCCTTTGAAGACAGGTGGGTGGTACTTCTTGTACCTCTCAAGTCTGAGTTGCTCTGCCTCAGAAACAGCTACCCTGGTATCATGCTGAGCTGGAGCCGCTGGGGGCATAGGAATATGCTCTGGAACCTGCCTAATATGGACTCTCTGCTCAGGAGTACGGGCTGCGGGAGTCTGTGTACCTCCTCCGGCCTGAGATTTAGCTGGAGCTATCGGGAGTATTCCCGCCTGAGTCAGAGTACTGAAAGCACTCAGGAATTGAGCTAAAGTCTCCTGGAGGGCTGGAGTAATATTAGGGATCTCCTGTTCCCCTCTAACTGTAGCTGCTTGGGGCCCCTCCGTCACTTCTCTCTCCGGTGCTCGGGCTGCACCGTGTTCTTGTCCTCTACCCCGACCCCTACCTCTGGTGGCTCTGGTTGGAGGATCGGGTGCCTGATCACCAGTACGCCTGGTACGGGTCCGCACCATCTGTGAGCAAGAATAGAATAGTGTTTTAGAATTTCTTTGATGACAGTAACTAGCACGGCAAGGAATTCCAAAGAATATGATTGTTCTTAACAGTTACATAGCCTCTCGAAGATAAATGCGGAAGTCTCCGCACCGATCCGCGAGACTCTAATAAACCGGCTTGTGACTTGTGACTCCTATGAACCTAGACGCTCTGATACCAACTTGTCACGGTCCAAATTTCCCTCACTACAAAAAAACGGGTAAATTGCGGAGGTTTATTTGCGGAGGGTATAAGTAACCTCCACAATTTGCATAAATTTGCGGCACTTTGTTATCCCCTCAAAATTATACAATTTAAGGGGGTTATAAACTTCCGCAACTCTAAAAGGAAAAAAAGCGCCCAATTAATTTCACACTCCCTCCATGTTTTCCCCAATCTAGAAACATCCGCCCTAATTAACTCTCTCTCCGCCTAACATAGAAAAAGAAGAAGAATCTTGAGTTGAAGAAAGCTTATAGAAATCTTGCTATGAAATGGCATCCTGATAAGAACACCAATAACAAGAAAGTTGTTGAAGCCAAGTTTAAACAGATCTCTGAAGCGTATGATGTGTGTTAATACTTTTCCTTAAATATTTTCATTTTGCTTTTTTGAGTTAAATATTTCAATCGTTTTATTTTAGTAGCTTAATGGGTTCTCAATCTTTGATTCGTTGTTGCTAAATTAAAGCTTCTAGTATTCGCGCTGCAATTTGGGTTAATGGGTCTGTTCTTGAAGAAAACATAATTATAGTGATGTAAAGAAGGGTTTTATGCAAATGATGAAATATTGACTTATTTGTGCCCATAGGGAACTATGGTTATCAGGTGTTTACTGATTTTAAAGGTATTGGTTTGACATTTAGTGAGGAAATAAATAAGTCAACACTATTGTTGAAGGAACTTAAAGATCAATGAAAATTTGTAGTTTAGTTCTGAAAAAATGACAGGTATTATTGTCAATATAGTACTATCTTTGAACCACTTCAATTTGCTCCAAAGAAGTAGATTAGATGATCCCTTTTAGGAAGGAGGATTCATTTTTTGGAGAAAGATTCTCTTTCCCAATCAGCTATGTTACAAGAGAGTTCATTCAAAAAAGGAGAAAAGAACCAGAAAGAAGGAGCTAAAATTAAATCACCTACTCGATTTTGTTCCTGGTTTATTGACTTAAGTGTAAACAAAAAGTGAAGTAACAAATATGAAGCTAGACTTGCTCAGATCCATCTAGGAATGAGTGAAGATAGTTATCTTTAGCTAGAAAATGGGATTGATAGTTGGAGGATGTTGTGAAAGGAATTGAAGGGAAGATTAGGACAAATCACCCGTCTCTTTTTTATATTTCCAAAGTACAATATAAACAATATTGAGAAGCACCAGTAATTAGAATATTTTATAGGTGTTTGAGTTTTAAGCTTCAATCTTTTTCCTTTATAGTTTAGTGTTTTCTTAAGCTTTGATTCAAACACTTCCAAAGTTAACCTTTTCAATCTGATTGAAATCCAGCTAACCTTTTCAATCTTCCAACGTCAATTCACATTTACAGCAAACAGAAGGTAAACAGAAGGAAAAGACCTATAATCATTCATATATCTTCATAGATTGAAATCTAAAATCAATTCACGCTGAAATCCCTTAACACTTTCGCCTAATTGAAATCTCCCTAAATTTCCTTCCAGGTACTGCTGAAGCATCATCCATCTTCAAAGTTGGTTCTGATTTTCATCGTGTACAGAAGGTAAGCGTTTTTCGAGATTAATTTCTTTTAATTGTTTTCTCACTATATGGGTTGTTCTTCGGTTTCTCTGATATTTGGTATTATTTTTTTTATTTTTATTTTTTCAAATTATATTTTGAAGAACAAGAGTAACATATGTTAATTTATTTTTGGATAAGCTTTTATTTTAGGAAGTTTTCCACGACTGATTTTCTTTTCGAAATATTTTTATTTATTCTGAAATTTTTCTAAACCAATATATAAAAAAGTCTCTTGAAAAGATCAATTTACGTTAAGTGCTTATCCTATACATGCCATGGCCACATTCACACTGAAAAGATTCCAGTTTTTCTGTAACCGAGAATTAATTATTCAGACAAAAATAAGACTTAAGATGTTCTTTTCCCAAACCAACAAGGCTACAATGTTTAAACAGCGAATAGTAACATGAAAGATCTGCTTCTACATTTTCAAAAGATGGTGGATTCTATGTGCATTGTCACTTGGATGGTAGTTGAATTAATAGATACCTTCTCTCTTATTGTCAGTTGGATGGTAGTTGAATCAGCTGAGACGGTTGAAATCACTTGGTAAGTAGTGGAAGATTCAGCTGCCTATGTGTCAAAATATCCAACTTCCTGCCTCAACACAGATTTTGGATACTCTAATATCATTCGAGATGTTTGTCTTTCAGCAGTTCTTGCCCAACATAATTCTTCTGCAAAAGTGTCAACTTATGTACATATGATCTTTGGTGATACAGTACAATCAAGAGAAATTCTCTATACATATGTACTCTGGTTTAGAAACTGATCAAGTGTTAATGAGAGAGGGGCAATCCTAGATGATGAACCTTCACTTACCAACAAAAGCAGATAGTCCAACTTTGGCTGTGACATAGAGTAGTCTGAGAGAATACTGCAATAAAATGAAAGGAAAACAATTACTCAAAAAAAGAAGAAGATTATTATAAGGTCTTACTTCTTATATTTAGTCTAGTTGATATGCATGTTTAGAAGTGAATAGAACAGTTAAATTAATTTTGAGGGGAACTCAAGTTCATTATTGTCTCACCTTGTACACAATATGCATAAAAACTGAACTGCTTTGTGCAGACTTGTGAGGAACGAGCACACAACCAGATGGATAGTAGAAAAGACTAGACCTTAACTCATTGAGGTTAAGCATATAAAGAGTACATTTTGTGGTATCTGGTGTCAATGCTTAGGTAAAGATTACATGTATAAGTTTTGGCTTTACAAGTGAGTGCAGTATGGGAGATGTTCTGTGCAAACTAAAATCTATCAAATGATATGATGTGTCAGTTTCATTACACATTATTGTAAGCTTAAGCTTAGGTGTATTAAAACTTTTACTTCAGAAGCTATGCTTATTCATATGTTTGTAGTGTTGTGCTGCTCGATTTATTTCTTCTCATGAGCAGTAGTAATTCAAGAATCGAAAAGGTAGTTGTAATATCAACTCAGTGAAGTATTCCACCTCCATAAACTTATAACAAGTTCAGAATCTTCAATCACAAGAAGAAAGAAATGTAATCTGAGGTTTGGTGTAGTATGTCTTCTCTGCTATTTATAAGACAATAACATCTTGAAAATGTTATTGGATAAGTTGTCTTGAGTCTATTTACATTGAGTTGGTCACCCCATCCATGAGTTTTGGCGCTCCACATCTATTACAACATATATTTTAGCATTCTTGTCCCATTTCATTCTTTTTTGTTGGTTTAAGTAGACAACATATATTTTATCTCAATGACTTGTTTCCTGATACTCCTCTTAATACTTGTATTTTTTTTACTTTTTGCTGCAGCCAAGTGATGCAGCTAGTGGACCTGTTTCACCGCGGATGCAAGAAGATCTTATGGCGCTAGTAATCCCAGTGACAATCATTCAGATTCATTTTAATTGAAGTAGATGTATTAGGACAATGTAATAGCTGACTAATATAAACGGTTAACTATATTCTTGATGACATATGATACTACTCAGTCATAGTATTTTTTACGGTTAATGAATATTGATGTTTCTTAATTTTAATGTTTTGGTTTAAGTAGAAATATTTCAATTGATATTAGGGAAGGATATGGAAAATTGATGATAAAAACTCGATTCTATAATATAATTAAAAACAGATGTGGATAATTAAAACCCCAAAGAGAAATTGAACAGATCGTATGGTGTACACATAAGAAATTGCGGGGGTTTACAACCCCCACATCAAAAAAATTAAATTTTAAAAATAATAATCTACTTTCACACATGAAATTGCGGAGGCTAAAAGTTCATTTTGCGGAGGTTAGAAACCTCCGCTATTTAATGCCACGGCGATTTGGGAAACCCCCGCATTTATCTGCCGCAAGTTAATAGTGGCGAAGCTTACAGCGGGGCCCTGCTAAACCGCCGTGACAACAAATAGCGGAGGTTAACAACCTCCGCAAACTACAATTTTAACCTCCGCAATTTACCCATTTTTTTGTAGTGCCTCCGTTGGGTATCGTGACGGCACCTAGTCCCTACGACTAGGTAAGCCCAAAACGTGTGGAGAAATAAAAGCAATATAGTAGTTGAAATAGAAAAGAAGAAGAAGACACATAATTCAGCCGCTCGGCATATACAATTTCACTTCCCAAAACCCAGAATGTCACGACAGTCACAAGATCTGTACTAAGAGTAGCTCTATACAATGAATTAATAGAAAATACATAAGTCCTCTAAGCCTATACTAGAATAGAAGGGGACTCGTGGGATTCTGCGGACACGGCAGAATTACCTCGCGGTCTTCTGGCAGTTGCTAGAACGACTCCTAGCCACGATATTGGGTGCCGGTACCTGGATCTGCAGATGGAAAAACATGGGGAGGAAAGGGCATGAGTACTTCATAATCGGTACCTAGTAAGTGCTAAGCCGAACCCCAGTCAAGTAGTGACGAGGTCAGGTTAAGGCTCTACTGGATGTTTGTAATAAAAATAGTTTGAAATTTCACAGAGAGATATAATAAGCTAAAGCAAAAATAGTAGAACAGTAAGCTGAGAGAAATAGTAAAAGGGGAGCTCTTGGCTCAGAACGACGTATCTTACAGTATAGATATGCAATGCAGTATAGGGGGAAAGCTCCCGAAATCTCCTCCGTAGTCCCAATTGGAATATGCAATGCAAATGAATACCGGATATAATTTATTTGAACAGTTCAGAAAGAATCACAGGCAAATACATATAAAACTACCTAAACATGGTGCTATTAGGAACAAATAGGAGAAACTCAAGTAAAACAGGTAGACATGCTTACTCCTAAGCTAAACTACACAGTTAGTACATGAAACAATGAAATAGGGATGAAAGGGTTTAAGTCATGAAAGGAAGAATGGAGTTTTAGAAACAATGGCACGTGTACGCACTCGTCACCTCACGTACATGGCGCTCATATAACAAAACAGTATCAAAACAGCCTAAGGGGATGTCCCCAACACAGAGTTAGGCAAGTCACTTACCTCGACTGCGCTAATCAACTCAATACCATGCTTTCTCCACGAGTATCCGACTCCGATTGGCCCAAATATATTTAATTCTATTGCATAAATTAAATATCAACTCAAAGAACCAATATAGCTAATAAGTTCGAAGCTAATACGTGAAATTTGGAAAATTGCCCAAAAAATCCCCCGGGCCCACGTCTCGAAATCGGGTAAGAATTATAAATTCCGGACACTCATTTACTCACGAGTCTAGTTATATAAGAATTTCTCAAATCGGATGTCAAAATCCCAATCAAAACTCAAGAATTCGGCCTAGGAAGTTTATCCTAATTTTTCCAAAATTTCCACCAAAATTTCGAATTTAAAGGCTAGATTAAGGAGTATAATCATGGAAACTAGTCTAAATCGGATAAAAATCACTTACCCAAGTTTCCCAGGTGCACAAATCTCCAAAAATCTCACTTCCCGAGCTCTCAAATTCAAAAATGTGAAAAATGGCTTAAACCCTCGAAATTGGGTCTTTAAATATCTGCCCAGCTATTTGGTCTATGTGATCGCGGACTTACAGTCGCGATCGCGATGAGTTATCCTCACACGCGCCCAAACTGATTCTACATGATCACAGAGTACTGCACGCGATCGCGGGCTTCAACTCCTCAATGCTACGTGATCGCGGTTGACTTCACGCGACCGCATAGAACAGGTACTAATCTCCTGCATGCCTAAGGTATTCTATGCGATCGCGACATGGCCTATGCGATCGCAGTGACTGAGTTGACCAACCTACGCGATTGCGAACCTCTTGATGCGATCGCAGTGAACAAAATGTAGGTCTTCCCCCACTTACTCTACGCGATCGCGGATACATTCACGCGATCGCAGTGAAGGAAAACTGTTGCTGTAAAAACCAGAAAAACCCAGCAAAGTGCCTAAGGCAAAAAATGCCCGTTTGAGCATCAGAAACACACCTGAGGCTCCCGGGACCTCAATCAAACTTACCAACAAATCCTAATACCTCATTTAAACTTAGTCGGGCCTTCAAAACACATCACGTAACATAAAAATCACCAATTATGCATGGATTCAAGCCTAAGAACTTATGAAATTTCTAAAATTCACAACCGATGCCGAAACACGTCAAAACTCATCCGAATGACCTCAAATTTTACACACAGGTCATAAATGACACTACGAATCTGCTGTCACTTCTGGAATTCCATTCTGAGCCCGATATTAAAATTTTACCTATCGGCCGAAATCGCCGAAATGCTAACTTTCGCCAATTCACGCCTAAATATACTAGAGACCTCGAAAACACATTCCGAACACGCTCCTAACCCCAAAATCACCCAACAGAGCTAACGGAGTCGACAAAATTTCATACCAGATCCGTTTTCACACAGTTCTAACTACAGCCCTATTTCTAAGGCTTAAACTCACATATGAGGACTATGTGTCCAAAAACTCTCCGAATTTCACCACTCAATGCTCCGACAAGTTTCAAAAGCAGAAATAGACATGGGAGAAACAATTATTAGGGGACGGGAGCACTAACTCTCAAAACGACCGACCAGGTCGTTACACCTCTATTTCTGGACTTACATGCTCTAGCTTTAATCCAGCATTTGTAATTTTTGAGATATCAAAATTATCCCACACAGAAGATGGCAATTGAATTTGTTGTTTCCCCTAAAGTTCTGCTTCATCATCCCATGATAATTCCCTCCTATCTCTTGATGATTGTATGGATTTTTCCTATTCAGTCAGCCGCTCTTTCGTTGAATTGTTTGCATGTGCAGGAATGAAGTTGATGGCGCCATTGACGGACCCGGTATCGCCACTGTCGGAGTCCTAGTTACATCTCCAATTATTTCAGCAATTGCCCATGATTTTCCCCCAATATTTTGGATTTCTACATGAAACGATGGATTAGCTACTCTTCCTATCCCTTTCTGAGTCGATTCCGGTGCAGGGATTGATGCCTTTGCTCTCCTCCCATGGATGGCGTACGTTTAGCTAACATGTGCCGAGAGAGTTTTCAGGCTTCATGCCCTTTTTTCCATACGCTTTTCAAACTATATTTTAATTGGTGTGAATTTGAATATAAATTTTTTAAGCTTTTTAGAATAAAATTTCATATATAAACACTACATAAAAAAATTTATAATTCATAGTAATAATTAACAATTCAAAATATGAATGATAAAAAACTCGCGGTCAAAGAAAACTTCTATGACCCTCCAAATAGTAACTGCATCACATCAAGTCGACAAATGGAGTTAATTTTTTTTCTATCTTCTACGATATAACTAGTTTCATATAAGTGGAAGGGGTATCAGCTTGCAGACATATATTTTGCTGTTTCTAATGTATCTTAGTCTTAGGTCTTTGAGAAGTCTTTCTAAGATACGTATAAGTGGACCATTAAAAAGATGGATTTGATACAAAATAACTTCTAATACAAAATAACTTTTTATCCCAGCAGCCACCGAAATTTAGGCGTATTATATTTATTTTTTTAAACTTTTAGTCCACGTTAAAAAAAAAAAAAAAAAAAAAGGGCTCCCTTGACGACTCTCCTTTCCTAATTGTAATTAATTTGGTTTGGTTAGTCTAACAGCCTCAAAATTTCCTAGTTGACGCAAGTTCTCCGAAACCTAATTCAAATTGGTGATTTATTACTAGATTATTAGCCTTTATAAGTAACACTTCCCACGCAGCTTTTTAAACTCAATTAAATCTCTCTTTGTTCAATTGCTTCATACTTTCCACTTCTTTTTAAAAAAATAAAAAAATTAAGCCGTCTCGTAGTGGTGGGGTATTGCGCGCCTTTTCACTTATCGTTGCAGTATTTTACTTTTGCTTTCATATTTGAACCAAAATATGGCAGCATCAATTTTAGCACAAATCGTCGACTTTCCAGCAGAAGGAACTAGGCCCAGGATCTTGTTTGAAATAATCTTCTGTAACTTAGCGTTAGTAGCCTTTTTTCCATTTTTAGACAAGCCAGATATGCCAATTATGGCGTTTAAAGTGATGAATACTTGGTTGACCATTTATTCTTGTTATTCCTTATACTTATGGTTCCTTTTCTTTTTCTTGGATCAAGAACGAATGTGTCTGCCTTTCACGACATATATTAGAGAGACATACATCAATTATGAAATTATGGATGAAGAATCACAAATATGTGAAAGATGCAACACTGGAATAATACGAGGTATTATGTTGTCAATGTTAGAGGAGATAATGGATATCCTAGAAGAACCAATACAGGTTCTGATTTATATAATGGGAGTAGTAATTGCCTGGTTGGAAGTGGAATGTTCAGGAGATTGGATTAGGAATTGGGACAAGTATAATGTTGGGGCTAGGGTTTGTTTTGTTTACTTATGGTTATGGTTGTTATGTTTCATCGTCTATTTTGTTCTTGATCCTATTGCGACAATCTTTAGACAATCAATGAATCATTCAGTTAACTGCGCCTTAGTTCCAAACAAAGGTGTTGACAAAGAGATAAGGGAATGTCTTCTGCAATCCGAGATGATGTAGCACTCAAGCTCTTATCAAAGAAAGGATGTAAATCAAGAATTTCCAAGCTTTTGATGTCCCAAAGATGTGAGTGAGATATGGTGAAACTATATATGTGGATAGAGCTTTAGATTTAAAAATACTTGTACTTTTTTGTTCAGGTTATATTTTTATTTTATCAAGTGTTTGGATTCGTTTTTGTTTAATGGTTTTTGGGTTTGTTAATTACACGAGAATTAATTTACCTATTATTCTGGAGCACAAAACAAAACAAAAAATAAAAAATAATACCTTTTTGCTTTTAACTAAACAGAATTAAAAAAAAGTCAGCCAAATACATAAATAAACACTTAAAGTGGTCTGGTAATACGAACCCACAATACCTAAAACTTTATGGTTATTTGAAGTCAACAATGTGAATCAAAGCTTTGGTTCATTCGAAGAAGTTCGAAGATGTGAATCAAGCTTTCATTTACAATGTTCAAACTTGAAATAAGCAAAAAAAAAACTCTGATAAGGAGTATTTAATATTATATTTTATATCATTAAAATTTAATATTTTATTTATATTACAGCATAATTTTTCGACGAATGGTGATTAGTTGATCACCCTTAGGGCATTGTACCTTCGCCCAAGGTACTAACATATATTAAATCCTTATTTTTCTTGATGCAGCTTCTCGTCCTAATACCCTTTTAATTAAAGATTTTATATTCCTTGTTCCTTTTAAATTATTGAAATAAAGAAAAAAAGATTTCTTCCTTGGGACTGAGGTGGTGGAAAAAGTGAAAAAGGAGGAAAGAATCAAGAATATAACATATTAATTAGGGGCTGCTTGCTTATATGTAAATTTGTGTTTCACGAGGGTACTAAACATGTGGAAATTGACTTCCACGTTGTTGGAGTACTATTGACTTGGTCATGTCACGAACCAATTTAAGATATCATCATAGCCTATCGGTATTTTATAGAATATCAAACAAAGTTTCCTCTGTTTTAGGACTATCCAAAAATAATTTCTTGTCTCAAAATCAACAACCAACCATCCTAATATCAAACCAACCAACAACTTATCAATTAACCAAAACAAGGCTCCATCATTAATAATCAACCCACTAACAATCAAAAATCCTAATTGATCTCCAAATTTAATAAGAAAGTGCAACACTCATCATAAGTATGTGAGAACCTATTTTTTGCCCTAACGCAAACCACTTCTAAAAATACTCCAAAATAGTTTAGAGTTATTCCTGCATATTTAGAGTTGTTTTAAAATCATAAAAATCACAAAGAAAAACGTTTGAATCTTAATCTCATAGCTTGTTAGATATTAAATTGCATTTTTAGAATTTAATTACATTGTTAAATGCATCTTTTAATCAACTAAAAAAAATTATATTCTTAGTTTAATTAATTAATTAGTTGTATTAGTCCATCATTAGGTAAAATAAATAAATAGGCTAGTCATATAAAAATTAGATTCAATTAAAATTGAGTTTTAAATGGCTGAGTTTGCAAAAATCTGATATTGAAAAGAAAAACAAGAGTTGGGCTTGCCTCCATTACACATTAATTTGTAAATATCGCATGGAACGCCCTATTTGATCGCCCCCATTTAACATATACTCATATTTTTATATTTAACTTATACCTTAATTTCTACAACTTCAGGCGTCTCCTTCTTCCTGCTATATGTGCACTCCTTTCTTCCTCCTGATTTGCTCGTAGTGAAGTTCACCCTGCTCTTACCTTCAGCAAAACCTGGCGAAGTTACAGCAGTGGCATTAGAGTGGTTATTGAATTATTTTTGTTGGACAGAGTGGGGCGATGGATTTGGCGCATCAAGATGAACGCATGTTAGACCTCCATTTGCTCCAATTTCCTGAAGTAAGAATGTATAGAACTTTATTACTAGTTAGAACTTTATTACATGTTTTAACTAAGCTAAAACATGCTGAAGTTCATCAATTATAGAACAAAGTTCGATTGACCTCAAATTTTGCACACAAGTCACATTCGACATTACAGACCTGCTCCAACTTCTGAAATCGGAATCCGGCCCCTATATCGAAAATTCCACTTCCGATAAAATTTTACAAAACCTTCAAATTTCTAACTTTCGCCAAATGACCCCAAAATAACCTACGGACCTCCAAATCCACTTCTGCACGCGCTCCCAATACCAGAATCACCCTACAGAGCTATTCCCAAACTCAAAATCCCAAATAGACATGAATAACATTGAAATGCGCTTCAACCCAAATTAATAAAATTCTTTCAAAAGGCCAACCTTCCACAATAGGTGCCGAAACGCTCCCATGCCATCTAAAACCCATTACGGACATACACCCAAGTCCATAATCATCATATGAACCTTCAATTACCGATTTCGAGGTCGTTTACTAAAATCAACCCTTGGTCAGATTCTTCCAACTTTAAGCTTTCGAAATGAGAATTCTCTTTCCAAGTCCACTCCAAACTTTCCAAATTTCAATTCGGACCACGCTTTCAAGTCATAATACATGAAGTGAAGCTGCTCATGGCTTCAAACCGCTGAACGACGTGCTAGAGCTCAAAACGACCGGTCGGGTCGTTACAATCTCTCCCACTTAAACATACGTTCGTCCTCGAACGTGCTAAGAACTGCTCCAGAGTTGTCCAGAATCATTGTTTAACACCTTGTGCACCCACCTATGCTACCACAACTCAGTTAAGCACATCGGAGCAAGTAAACCTGCAATTCCTCCTTTTCATTTAGTCAAATAAGCCTTAGAGACAAATTCCAACATTTGAAATTCTCTACCAGGTCTGTTTCCAACACACAAATATCGTACCCATCACTATACGATATGTCAATACATGATCTTATACTTGTTCTGAATCCATTCCATGCACTGCTTAATTCACCTAACCATAATAACACTCTCTAGAAATAATAACCACAATTCCACGAATCTTATACCCACCACACAACCTATGACACATATAAATCTTGTTCCAACTCTTGCAATACTGCCACAATGGAAAAGATGTGTAGAAATTCACAACTAACTGTCGAGTCAACAAATCAGTACCATTACCTCATTATGAACCAAATAATGATATATGTGCTCAAATATGCCGCATATAAATCCGATCTAACTGATCCCAGGTCCAATAATCTCGTCTCACCCAGTACAGGCTACCCGGGCAATAAGCCACCTCAAACACTTCCAAAAGTCTCGTATGATACCTCAATGTGCCAACAAGCTACAAACTCGAACGTGATACACAAAGGAACGAACTCTGGAAAGAACTACTCAACCCACGTAATTAATTTACACAACCGAAAAGATATTATGAATCTTACTCAGTAAACGAGAAGCAACACACAAAATAATAGGTAAGGGATATTGTACTCGACATCACAATGTTGCGACGTGCAACCCAATCCAACCATGATACTCGTGGCAGCGTGCCACCCGATCCATACAATATACTCGTGGAGGCGTGCCACTCGATCCACACATAATAATCTATAAGAAGATACTTACCGACCAGAATGCTCATAACTGCGAAGTACCTGAATATCAACCACGAGCACGTTAAGTGCATAATACAAATCCTGGGGAGACAGATAGAGCCATTTGCTACAAAACTCAAGCACGACTAAGGTGAAATGAATGACCTGCATCTTGAGAGACATCCTACTCATATAACACCACAAACTGCCAAGACCACCACACATGTGAGAATAGTAAGTCGTCTCATAACCCACACGGCACAATAGAGTATTACATGAAGTAGCTGACGACGAAAATAACATCCAACGCACGAATACTCCTCCATAAGGAATTCTATGCTAAATGAACACACCCAGACTGGTGTACAGTACACATCTATATTTGGACCCATCAACAGACCTCAAACTGATTCTGTTCATACCATGCTTGGGCAAATACCTTCTCAAGGATCCACAATGACCTTTTTCCCATGACACAGAAGAACAACTGTCGAAACCGGAACAAACTTCCACAATCCACAACAACCTGAGAAGAGCGCCTTTCAGGCCTAAACTCTCACATTAGCGATAGTACTGAATCTCCATACTTGGTTTCAATATTTAATCAATAAAGTGACTACATGTCACACTTATACAATCTTCCTATGGGATACACTCTCACGACCCTACACACCAGGTAATAAGTATGCACCTCCATACCACCGGCCATACTAATGTTGTAAAGCAAATCAAGAAGCCGCAAGTCAGAACACAAAGCCCCTTACACAGGACACTGATCTCAGGTGACGCTAAAGACAATATAAGTTTACTCTAACATCTGAATCCTTTCCTACTCATTCGAGCTCGTGACATTCTTGTTAACACCAAACTGCAACCTTGATCCTCAACTTTCAAATCTAATGTCGCTCACCGCACGTATCCTACCAATGCGCGAGAGAACAAGAATTCAATCATAACTCCTGAACCACTAATAGGATGCACACTCTATCAGATATAAACCTTTCACTTAACTCATTTCAGGAGAACCATTGCAACACGTGACTAAATTCCCATAACCGCGGAAAATACAAACTCCAAGTAGTGGTCCAAACCACCATAAATCTTCCGGGATCCATCTACACATAACATGCCATTATAATCGAATACCTCCCAATAAATCAAATTACGGCGGTCGTCAAGCCTTGCACATATCGCCACAATTCACCTGCATAACTTAACACGCTGAAGGAACTAATTATTATCACTACCAAGCCGATCCAACCATTGCTAACCGAACCAGTTTCTTCTAATTACTCTGGACTTTCCTTAGAAATATCAATAGCTCCATTCAAAATATGAAGAACACAATCCGCACACATCCTGAGTGACCCCGTTTCACGAGAACACATTGTCTCAAAACCCACGAACCATCTAATGCCCTCCTTGTGTATACATTCGCACCTTCAAGTGGTACACCCATTCTGATAACTCTCCCATGAATCCAAAGTTATTTTCTCCCATTCCTCCAATGCTACACCGCATACCAAAGATAACATAGAATACTCCAACCCCTTTTTCATAATCCGTTGCAAAAGCTCGATACTTAACCATACTACGGACTCGAAATCTTTAGGCACCGCACTTAAATTTTGAACCTACTTGTACTATTGTTGAGAGTCACCCACTCTGAATCGTTCCCAAATATAATCAAACTCCAAGGCCTTACAGACTCGTTACCATTGTTGAGAGTCTTGGAAGCGCTTGATAGAGCTTTCGAAATTTTATTGCATGGGCAAGAAGAATATAAAGGTGACAAGTACAATCCATTTGGTAAAAGATGTTCATATATAAAATTTGATGTTTTTCAAGAGCATTGCCTTTCTTTCTTGCCTTTTTATGTATAATAACCATTCATCCCTTTGATTGTTTAACATCCAATTCCAGTGCAGCTTTACCTTGATTGTTATGTAATATCACAATAATGACATAACAGGGGGAATGTTGTAACTCATTCAATTACTTTCAATAGTAAAGAATTCCCATTTTCTTGTAATTAAGATTGAAATAGTAGAGAAGATCCATTTTCTTTTACTATTAGATGTTTCCATTTTATGTGCAAATCACTGTTATTTTTCCTAAGCCGAGGGTATACCGGAAAAAACCTCTCTACCTTCTTAAAGGTAGAGGTACACACTACCCTCCCCAAACCTCACTCGCGCGATTATACCGGGGTTGTTGTTGTATGCAAATCACTATTTTGGTTATGAAACTTTTTTCACTTATGTCATGCAAAAGGCTATTGTGTGAATTCCAAAACGTTGTTAGGGAAGCTCCACCAAAAATGCAAGAGTAGTATTGAGTTGTCACTCTTAGGTGAGGATGAGGGACATGCATTATGATATGATATCTCTTTTCCGTGTATACATTTCCGCCTTTATCTTGAGTTGTTATTCTCCATAGTATATTTTGTGTGATATGTGGTTATTGTCCCGTACTTGACCTCGATCTCAATCTTTTGTTGTGTTGTCAGTGTTCTTTACTTGCTTAACTTACATATACCATGCCTAATTTATGTTTTTATAATTATACTCAAGTTGTGTCTATTCTGTTGGACCTTAGGGTAAGCCTTCCACTGTGCTAGTCCTTCATGTCCTTACTTGTTAACTTATGAAGATCATGTGTTTCCTTCTTGTTTGTTATATTTGTACTTAGGCCTCCATCATGCTAGATAATTGAAATTATATATAACCTTTTTTTTCTAATTGTGGTCATTACTTCAGTGCTCTCTGCTTAGTCTATTATTGATGTTCTCCGGTACATTCTCGTTTATTATTACTGCTTGCATATTCCCTTCCTTATCATTTCTATTGTCGATATTTCTATCATTTGGTTGGTATTGTTTTACGCATATATGGTGAGGATGAGATAAATGCACGAAGGGTGTTGTCGTGCCGTTAGACTTGATGTCTTGAGTACTTTATCACACTATGAAAGTATATGAGGTGATTGTTGTGGTTCATGGGCTCTCGTTCTAAGGAAAGGGCCGGTTGAGATGTTGAAAACTGTTAAATTGTGATTCTTTCTGATATTCTTTTATTTCCTGTCACAATCGCATTGTGTGCTCTATTTTATTATTCCGTCTTTTAGTTCTATTATGAGTTTACATTATAGTGTTTATTTATGAGTATCTTTTAACGAAAATACTCGTCACTACTTTGACGAGGTTAGTCAAGATACTTGTCAGTACATGGGGTCGATTGTACTGATACTGCACTTCTGCACACTCTGTGCAGATTATTGGAGCGGAGCTGCTGAAGAAGCTGGGGTCTGACCCTGAAGATGTTCGTGTATTCTGTATAGAAGTTGCCACTTGTCCTTGGTAGTTTTAGACATTATTAATCTGTTCATGTAGTTTTCAAACAGAACGTGTATTTATTCTTACCAACTTTGTATATTCTAAGTCTTTGAAGCTAATGAGTCGTACTACCAGTTCTTGGTTAAATATGTAAAAGTTTTGGTAAATTTTAATTAAATTTTCTATAAGCTTATGTGGTTGTTTTATTTTGTTAATTGGCTTACCTAGTGGGTCAAGTTAGGTTCCATCACAACCGATGATTTATGGGTCGTGACAAGTTGGTATCAGAGATTGAATGTTCTCGTTGGCAGACTACTCCTTGGTCGCGGGTTGTGAAAGAGTGTAGAAAATTGGGTGATTAATAGTAGGGTGAAGGAAAGGTCGCTATAGACTTTTGGAATGTTTATTACATGTATGAGGATGATCAGAATTTGGTTTTGGGAGTTGCTTTTGAGCCTATGAGAATGTGTACCCTATGTCAGATCAGATTTGTTTGTTTTACCCAGTTGTTTTCACATGTATATAATCGGGCGAAATGGATGTTATTCACGCCTTGGTTTTATGTTATATGTTTATCTCTTATGCTAAGATGGGTTCTGAGGTTTACATGATTCTTCGCACGTATGTTGTGATTAAGTCTAGGCCTGGTGAGACTATGGGCGAGGTGGCCTTTGTGATGTTGCTTATCTTATTGCACCACAGTTGTGCTTGTCTTTCTCAGTATTGTTAGTTCCTAATGATTTCCCCACAGTTATATTATGTGCACTTTGTTGTGCTTGATGTTGACGCACATGTGAACAGTAAGCCCGAGTATTATGGCTCGATGGGTACCCTATGTGAAGTGATATGATGGTACCGGGTTGCACGCCACAACGGTACAGCGATAAAATGTGGCTCCTTATTTCTATTTCGTGTATTCTGCTTTCACCTTGTTGAGAATAGTTCATAGTAAAATGCAAAAATTTACCTGCTTGCTTAACTTGCTTGGTAGTTTCCTTATTTAGTTTTTCTTGTTGTTATCTGTCATGTCTAAATTTTACTCGGTACTCGGTTGTGTGTGGCTCCATATGATTATTGTTGATACTGGTCAGTGTGGTTGCTTGTGTTGGCTGAAGTGCGGTTTCTAGATCTAAGATTTTGCGTTATTGTATTGTGATGAGGAAGGTTTGGAAGAATAACACTGTAGTTTGTTGAGGATTTGGACAATGGCCCTAGTCGGGAAAGTGAGTTTCATGGCTTATTGATCAGGTGAGTTATTAAGCGGTTATGCGCGTTTCATAATCGGTAGGGTATGAAGGTTATGAACGAGGTTCTAATCGATATGAGGTTTGTTATCGGCACCGAATTTGTTCTTGGGTAGTAATGGTGGTCAGCAGCCCCTAATGTGAGTATTGGAGTAATGGGGTGCGTGGCGTGATTATATCTTGGATTATGGTCATGATTTGATACAATTGGTTCAGACCTGTACAGTGTGTAGATGTGGGGTTCAGATCTCGTAATGAATTCTGGACGATAAAATGGGGTTCTAAAGTTTAAGGACCAAGGTTGAAACAGGTATCTCTAATGGTGTTGTGTTGATGGGCTCATGTAGTCACGACCCGAAATCCCACCTTTCAGGTCGTGACTGCGTCTGACGTTGAACCCGCTAGACAAGCCAACGTACACCACACCTTGCCATTTTTAAAACAACTTGACAGTAATAAAGCAACTATCATTCAAACCTTTACTGAAATAACCAGAACCACTTCAAAGTTTTACAGCAGAAATGTAATAATACTCCGAAAAACGCATAATGAAATGATAAAGATAACAACATCGCAAAATCCCAAAACCGGGGTATTGTCTCTAGAACGGAAGGAGAAATAAGACAATAGGATACTAATAGCAGGAGAGACTCCAGGGCCCACGAACGCCAGTGGTATACCTTGAAGCTCGATGTGGACTGAAGGTGACTCCCTCAAAGCGGTCCACGGGGTCCGGAAGCAGAATCTGCACAACATAGAGAAGTGCAGTGTAGTATCAGTACAACCGACCCCATGTACTGAGTAAGTGCCGAGCCTAACCTCGGCCGAAGTAGTGACGAGGCTAGACTTAGCAAATAACGTTCACCTGTCCTATTCTACAACACAGAATACAGATAACAAAACAAGGAAGGATAACAGTCATATACGGGGAACGGGAGCCGATAAAGGGAAAACAATAAGATAGAGCGGTTAATTAACATCAAGTAAGAAAAGAAATAATTTACCGAAAACTGATAAGGTATGAATGACATGTCTGAATGATAACAATGGCACGACATCACCCTTCGTGCTTTTACTCTCTTCCTCACCAATGCAATGTATGTTGTAATCAATGTAATCATGGCACGGCATTAACCTTCGTGCTTTCAATAAATGTAAACATGGCACGGCATCACCCCTCGTGCTTTTACTCTCTTCCTCACCAATGTAATGTAGGTTGTAATCAATGTAATCATGGCACGACATTAACCTTCGTGCTTTCAATAAATGTAAACATGGCACGGCATCACCCCTCGTGCTTTTACTCTCTTCCTCACCAATGTAGTGTATGTTGTAATCAATGTAATCATGGAACGGCATTAACTTTCTTTCAATAAATGTAAAGATGGAACCGCATCACCCCTCGTGCTTTTACTCTCTTCCTCACCAATGCAATGTATGTTGTAATCAATGTAAT